>SKCR01049753.1:0-85527 GCA_019454045.1 Zanthoxylum bungeanum
CCGAAGATTCACCGATGACGTATGACTCGCACTTTTAATTAATCTGGGATTAATTAGATGAGAGAGAAAATAATATGGGATTAATTACGGAGATATTTTATCTGGGATAAAATATCAATTAAAGAGAGAAAACGATTAATTTGGAATTAATCGATAAATTAATATATTCGATATATTAAACGAAATTGGATTTCGACGCGGAATTGAAATTAGATTTTAATTCGGGCGAACAAATTGATTTAGAATTAATTCGTTAGCGACATGAATAGTAATTATGCTAGGCATGATTATTTAATTAAATTAGATTTAATTACGTCGCAACGGAAAATTCGTTAATTTGGAATTAGCGAACTCGAGCCCGAGATTGTTTGCGAGCGTATTCGCATTTCGAATTCGAGTGCGGCACACAAGTCAAATCAAGCGTCAAATCGCTAGTCGCATCTAGCGTCACATCATTCGTCAATCAAATGATAGATGTCTTTCACTTTGAGTGATTGACGCAAGTCACTATTCATGAGTGATGTGAGTTGATGGAGGTTGGTGTGGCTTTTATTGTTTGACTTCAAAAGCCAAATTTATTGTAAATCATTTATTGATTTTTTAAAAAGGAATTATGTGTATTAGATACACAAATACACAAAACCAACACCATTCCATTCTCTCTCTTTGTTCACGTTTTTGGATCCAAAAACTCCTCTCTCTCTCTCGGCCATTTGACCATTTTCTTCACTGGTTTTTCTGGGCAGAAACCGTGAGATGGGAATCAAAAGTGTGATGATTTTGTGGCAAAATCATCAAGAGCTAGCACTCCGAGAGACATGCGAAGGTGATAGGGAAGTCCACCCATGAGCTTGGAATCGTTTCATCACAAAGCTTGGAGCTTTAAGGACATCAATGGCCGAAAATGGTGGAGGGAAAAACAGCCCTTGTCGTGAGCTGTTGGTGAGCAGAAACTGATTTTGTTCGTCACTCAAACGCTCGATTTGTGAGTATTCCGCAACTCCCTCGTTGTTATTCACATGTGTTTCATACTTGTTTAATGATCTTGGGATGCTTAGAAAACTCCAACAGATATGTCACTTCTGGAAATGACATTCCCATAATAAAATTGGTGAAAGCTTGGCTTTCAGGAAAATTCTCCATAGAATACTTGGGAGATGCAACCTTTATTCTAGGAATAAATATCTACTGGGATAGATCTAAAAGTTATTGGCACTCTCCGAGAAATCGTATATTGAAATATATGTACGCGACCTGGTGTCTCATATGCTTTGAGCATATGGAGTCACAATCAGGCCAATCTAAGTGATAGTCACTGGATTGGTGTTAAGAACATCCTTAAGTATCTTAGATGAACTAAGGATGCTTTCTTAAACTATGGAGAAAGAGAACTTGAGGTGACTGGGTTCACCGCTGTAAGTTTCCAAATCGACAAAAACGACAGCAAGTCGTAATAAGGGTACTATATAGTTTGAATAACGGAACAGTGAGCTGGAAATCTTCCAAGCAAGATAGTGTTGCCGAATAAACAACAAAAGCGGAATATTGTTGCAGCTAAGGCAGCAAAAGAAGCGTTTTGGATCAATAATAATCCTAATTGGGTTAGGTATAGTTCTGTTAGTGGCTGAGCTAGGCTACATCACAGGCTAAAGAATTAATGGTCTCATCAATGATATAAATATGTACTTCAATGGTTTCAATTGATTCGTAAGATCATACATCGTGGTGATGTGATGATCGAATAAATCGCATCAGATGATAACCTTGCAAATCCGCTGACGAAAGCAGTTTCTCAGCAGAAGTTTGAGCGACCCGTACATAGTTCAAATGTAGGACACTTGAGTGATTGGCTATAGGCCAAGTGGGAGATTGTTGGACAATTATGACCCATAGCATCACTATTTATATAGAACATGGTGTTATTGTATAAATTAACTATGTGACAAAGGAAATTGCTCTTTTATCATTTGTAATTGGATTACCGGGATATATAAATGATAAAAGTCCATATGATTAGTTCCAGATTAATAAGATATGAGATAGTATTAATCCACTTAGGTTTAATCATTAAAATATCCCTAGTCGTAGTATTATGGAGATTGGACATCGATAATGCGGAATATACTAGTATTGCACTTGTGCGTGTTATGGGAGCATAACGGCATAGTTCTCATATATTTGGGTATTGGATACTAATGCAAGTGTAATAGGAGGTTATGTTTACCGATGGTACGGAAACAGCTTCGCTCTGGATAGACCCCTAGGAATTCCATTGGTAGTATGACTATGCGTCTATGGAAGTCCGAATCAGGGTATGTGTGTTTGGTCTTAACCTGAGACTTGCATCGCTAATACTTGCGACAAATAATATACTTTGGTTTTGGTCGTCCGGGGCTTTAACAGGTTCTGTGTACGCCTCTTCTGGGTATATTGAGAATCGTAGTGTATTGGGTGTGATGTCAAGATGGAAGTATCACTTCAGTCATATGGAGATGATGATCACGTAGGATACGGAACTAATACTCTTAAGTACTGCAGTCATCGGGATAATATGACTAGGTAATGTTTATCCGATTATAGAGACTAGTTACCAGAGATCTGATATGTGCTTCGTACGGGGCAGACACAATTCCAGCCCCAAGCCTAGCATGTGACATCAGATACTGGATCGTAATACGCAATACTACGTATACTACGCCTGACATAGATTATATATTCCTTAAAAGAATATTTCTGGAGAATTGGAAGACACGGTGCTTTGCTAGAAGCCAACCATGTCTTGTAAATCGGTAAGAACGTGGTACTAGGTACGCACGTATTCGGATACTCCGATGACCGGATTTACTGCCAACATATCCATGGATCTCATGGGTCGCTTCCCGAAGATTCACTGATGACGTATGACTCGCACGAAATAATCTGGGATTAATTATAAGAGAGAAAAATTAATCTATGATTAATTGCGGAGAATTTTATCTAGGATAAAATTCAATTAATAGAGAGAGAACGATTAATTTGGAATTAATCGATAAAATAATATATTCGATATATTAAATGAAATTAGATTTCATAACGGAATTAAAATTGGATTTTAATTCGGGGGAACGAATTAATTTAGCGAGCGACGTGAATACTAATTTTGCTAGGTATAATTATTTAATTAAATTTGATTTAATTACGTCGCAATGGAAAATTCGTTAATTCGGAATTAACGAACCCGAGCCCGGAATGTGTTTGCGGGCCCACTCGGATTTTGAATCAAGTGGGGCCCACAACAAGTCACATTACCTAGTCAACTTTATCAACTTTAGGTTGATAGAAGTTGGTGGAATCTTTGGTGGCTTGTTGCTTACACAAGCTTGATGTATGAAAGACATATACCAACTTTTGGTATTTGAAAAATTGATTTTTAGAAAATCAAAAACAATTCATTTATCACTCATTCTCTCTACACACAATTCACGCCACTCTCTCTTTTCTCTTTACTCTCATTGCCGAGAGTTACAAGGGGAATTTGGAAGCCATCTGTTGCATTTTGTTTCCAAGTGCTAGCACACATTTAGTCCTTCTATGGTGTTAGGGAAACCTATTCATGAGTTTGGAATTTAAGGACATGCTTGGAAGCTCAATATACATCAAAGGAGAAGCTTGGAGCAACTTCTCAAAGGCAAAAGTTTTGAACTCTCCGCCAACATCCAAGCCGATCAAATTGAGTATTTCCGCTACTTTACTTTACGTATTCACATGATTTTATGCTTAATTGATCATTGGTTTGACCTAGAAAACCCAACAGAAACCTCCTTTCGCAGAGGAAACATATTTAGGCCTCGAGATCGGACTTGAAAAAATTTCTCCTCTTTATTTATTTATTGGAGAGTTGTACTGTTATTGTAATTTTGGGCAATGACAAAAATTCAGTAACAACATATAACCCTTGTAGTCCTGCGATTCTAGCGTACTTTGGAAAGTCTCTGTGTATTGGAAATAGTCCCCAACAATCGTACAACACTCCGAACATATTTGGAATTATTTTGGCTGACCTAGACATCCTTTGTACTACTGAAACAGTCCGAAAATATTCCCGAATTACAAGTGAAAACATTAGTACAGTTTTTGTCACTACAGTTGTATAACCTCTATGGAATTTTAGGACTGATTTTAGGAAACCAAATCAACCCTAAAATACTCCCTAATCAGTTCTCTGCAATCTAGAATTATTCCACTAAAAACCTAAAGTTGAATTCTTGTAACATGAAATATATCTTATATCGAGCAACGTCGACGTCCATCGATATAATCACTACATATAGATTGACCCTCCAAGGGTATATGATAATTAGAGCTGGGTCATAATGTCTTTTATACCCCTCTAATTATTTCTTGTGTCTTAAGTACTATTGGTTCTCTAATGAATAATTTATTCATAACTATTATGAATTTTATCTTTCTATTCGTAATAGAAAGATTCGAACGTTCTAATTGTTCAAGTACCTAACCAATCTTTAAGGAAGATACTCTTCAACTTCTCACAAGAAGGAGTAAATTTTATATATACATACCAAACCATGCCCTCAAATTACGAATTTATTGATAAGGTTGCTACATCGATCTCACCCTTATAAAACAAAAGATATAGCCCACCATGCAGGAGTTCGTAGTACGCTAATGATTTAAATCAATCCATATATGATCATCTATTAGACTGTTATGAATTTCTATGTTTAACGGATATTAAAAGAAATTCATTTATGTCTGAGTACAGTCCCATTTGATTGTATTATATAAGGTGCCTCAATTTCAATGTCACTATGTAACGTCTTGGATTTATCGAGATGTTACTGGTAGAAGACAAGTATAAACAGACAATACATGGCATTTGAATATACATATCTGTAATACATCAACAGAATTTAGACTAGTCTAATATAAAGAATATCAATAATGATAAAGGCTTTGTGCCCAATTGTAATAAGTAGAACTTGACAATACATAATTATTGGGGCAGATGTAGGACCCCTAGGTTCGGATCGGTGTCCCGAGCAGCGGAAGTGGGTCTAACCCGTTGATATCAAGTATGAGTGTATTTTTAACTATTTTAATGAAATATTATATTCCATTTCGAGGGTTTATGAAAAACTCGAGGATAAATCGGAATCTGGAAAAATAAATCGGAATAAAAATCGGACAGGAGGCGCAATCGCCCGGGCCGAGAGCATGCTACGCATCAGCCATAGCGCTGCAACGCTGTGCTCTCGGCTTTTAAGCTGAGATAATTTTTTTTAATTCTTAAAACCTTAAACATATTTAAAATCACCCAAAATAATTTTAATTTCAAAACCAACCACAACACATGTCATACAAAAAAAAAACACATATATATATATATATATATATATGCATTTCTTTGACTCATAATACAAACCAAAATATAATCCAATAATGAAATGACTCATGAATAATTTTAGGTCAACCAAATGTGGTCAAACGATTCTAGAATGGTAGTCATAGCTCCAAGCTATCAACTAGAGTTCCAAACTCTAATTTTATGTCCATGTCCAACATGAATATTTTTGACCCAATCATAAGGAAATTATGTTTATACTTCCAAAGTATCCATACACAATTAATTAGCCTAATTTCAACATCAAGCTATGCTATTATGTATTCAATACATAATTCATCACTATATGTCTCATTAATGAAAAATATAGCTTCAGAGAAGATCTAACTTACCTAGCAAGCTTGATTATAGGATCCAATCTTCTTCTCCTTGTTGAAATGTTGTGGAGAACTTCCAAGGTTAGCAAGTTTGACTTCAAGATCCAATCTTGATTCTAATGCTTGCAAACTTGATTCCAAGATCCAATCTTGATTTCTCATTGTTGAAATATTGTAGAGAACTTCCAAAGTTTCTCTTACAAACTTCTACTTAGGCTAATTTCTCTAACTCTTGCTTGTTTTATGTAATACCCTGGTAATCCTGAAGACTATTATGTTATAGGACACATGATACATGATATAAATAATGTTTGAATATGTATACACTCACGAAATGACTTTTTGGACATTCGGCAAATTTCTCGCAATTTCGATACGAAATTAATTCTAAGATTAAATCCGGATAACTCGGGGTATTTGGACTGTAACATTTTCATACGAATTATGATTTTTATGAATTTTATATCGTCAAAAAGAAAAGACCGAGACCTACAACTTCCACGTTTAACATGTTTCCAAATTCGAAACAGAAGTAAGTCAAAAATGCAACTCAAAATTTAGATGAATAATATGCAGACCTATCTAAAGAATTCCACATTTCTCTCAAAAATTTTGATTTTTCTTCAAATCAAAATATTATAAATTAGCCAAATCAGCTCCTATTATAAATAAGGGGAACTATTCACGTATTCCCAACATTGAGGGAAAGAGAGAAACGTGAGAAGAAAGGAAGAATAAGAAGAAGACGAAGAAAGAAGAAGAAGGAAATAAGAGAGAAACAAATACAAATCCTCTCATAACAAGGTAAGAAGAAGAATAACAACCATGTGAGACTTGATAGATGAAGAAAATCAAATGAAATGAGGTAAGGTCAACTTGACCCAAATCTTGGATTAAGAAATTTTGATGATATGATGCTATGTTAATGTTAATGATATACTAGGGATTGCATTTAGTGTCATATTGAGCATGGAAATTAATTGTATTAAAAAAGGTATATATTTTTGAAAATTCTAAAATTGAGTTAAAGAAAAATAAATCGGAATTGCGTAGATGTTAATGCACTTACATATTATAATGTGTTATTTTTCTTAATAATGTTTACTAATGTTAATACTCATTGATATTTGTGTTCAATACTTACATGTTACTATGTTGATACGTGTTTAAACAAATATACTATTAGTTGGTATGAGAAATATATCAAACAAGTGAATGATTGACCCTCTCACATAGGCAATCGCCTCCCTTAATTTGTGTTAATGAGAGATGAGATAAATTTTTAAGTTAATTATTTGAGTGATAATTCAGAGAGTTCAAGCTTTAAAAATAAGCAATGTCGTTATAAGGTCACTTTCCATGTGATATGACCTAAGGTGGATAAGTTTATTTCACCTTACTTGTCTTAATGTCATATGTGAGTTAGACATTGTGTTGTTTGAACTATCATCTGTACAATATTTTATGAGACATACGCTCCATGGGAAATGAGAGAATATCGTAGCACATGTTTTCATACCATGTGTACAATTGCGACTAATAAGGGTAATACAAGTAAAGACCTCGGTCTTTATATTGTGTGAAACTCTTGAGATTATTTTTAATCTCACATTGTACCCTTTACACTCTTGTCGAATTCCCAAAACTTAAAATTGATGATCGTTATCTTGGAGTGTTACTGAATGATCATGGGAGATTCGATCCAAAAGAATAACTCTGGAAAGCAAATTGAAACAAGGTTGAGAGATTCGAGAAAAGAGAAAGAGCATTTTATAAGTAATATCGCATTAACTTGTATTCATTGGTTGACCAATTATGTTGTTCTATGTGATCAAACATGATTGTGAATACAAGATAAATATTACATTTGAAAAGAGATTAAGAGAGAGGTAACGTGATAAATGATCGATGATACTTCATACTTAATCCACTATGATTCTACCTATTATTCGAGTAGTTATATATTCTTAACAAATGTATAGCAAGTGAGCTCTCGAAGTTTACTGGTCGCACGACACAAGTGTACTAAGTATGAATTATTTTAGTAGAGATAATTAAAACTGTTGATCCCATTATGTGTGAGTGGGAGATGTTAGAAAATGACATTGTTAGAAAATATTCATTTAGAAAATATTTATGGGGAACATGTGGTACATCCTAACATTTTTGGAGGGATTTTAGGAAGTCATCAAAATGCATGTGATTAAATAGTAATTAAAGCTTCCAAATACATGTAATTAAATAGTAATTAAAGCTTCCAAATGTATGTGAATACATAATAATCAATTATTGTTTTCAAGTGCATGTAATTGTATAGGAAACTATGCTTGTGATTGAATAGGAAGCCATACATGTGATGATATAGTAACTTAACTTCCCCTTCAATAAATATGAATATTTTCTCATTGAGATAAGCAATCAATGAAGTTTGATTAAGGACATTTCTACAAGAAGTAAGGTATGCAATTGTGTTGTGAAATACTTAGATTTATTTCAATGACTTGTAAATTATTTTATTATGCTCATTGAGAGAGATTTGTCCCAAACAAAAAGAATAATGCAGCATATGAGGCAATGGTTGGCTGAAATCAATAATTGTGTAATCAGTTTATTGATTATTGTGAGGGAACATCATCCCTTATAATTTCATGGAACAAATTCATGAATAATTCACTTAGGATCTAACCATACATATATTACTAGTTAGGAAATTTGAGAAATGTTGGAAGCACTTATTAAGTAGAAACACTTTTGGTTGGGATATAGGAAGCACTTAAGTTATGATTTTTCTACTTTTCTATTCACACATTGATAGACAGTGTATTACTACAGATAATTTACAGGAACATATCAGTACATTCTTACTGGTAGAGATGGTATTCTTAGCCAAAGGTTTTCTCTGTGCTGTAGCACATATACAGAAACCCATCAGCATCCACGGAAGATTTGTAGATGGAATCCATACGACTTGCTGCAGCCAAAAATCGATTAGATGTCTTAGGACATTTCCTGTTCGCAACACAAATTGACTTGTAGTTTATTAATGACATTCAACAAAATCATAACTTACCTGTTTGAGGTAAAGTGTTATTTACAAATACAAATAGAGCTTTCCCAGGCTCCAAATGTAGCCTGCTACTCAGGATGTGGATGAATTGCCCCATAGACATGTCTCGAGGAACAAGATATCTGGAAGAAATGAACAAATACAAGGTCGAGATTGAGATTATATAAGAAATGATGTAGAAACGAAAGAGTTGAAAGCTATTCACTATGTTATTTGTTATCAACAATTTGATAAAATTTCTAAAAGCTTAGGAGAACTATAGCTTATAGAAATTCTTTCGCTCATCCATTTGTCAACCAAAATGATCGAAAATAAGTTACATGTCTCAAAAATGGTCAACAAAAAGCAATTAGCGAATAAGTTTTATAATTCCAATCTCATATTTTTCTTCCATTCCTTCCATTTATTTATTTATTTTTAATTTTTTAAATAACTTTGATGCATTAACATAGAGTACTGAAAGATTGACGCAGCAGAAGAAGAAATTTCCAAAGACAAAATAAAAACAATGCAGCAAAACTCACTTTGTCTTTTCCAAATCTGGCAGGTCTGTACTTGAATATTTTTCAATAATGACCTAAAGAAAATCACAACAAATAAGAAAGAACCCCAATAAGATGCACAAATCAATCTAAATCTTGAGAACCAATAAACCAATTACAAAATCATCGATTTCAGCCAATTGTAAGCCCATAAACTGCATTATTTTCTTTGTTCAAAACATAAATGTGTCCATACAAGGATACAGAGTAAATATTAAGTCTAAATTCTATATAAAACTCTAGGAATTGAAAGGTAAAAATCAAAAGTGCTTCAAATATTCAAACCAGAAATGATTTCACCTATCAGCCCCAAAAAGTACTTTAGAGAATTATCACTCCCGCCAATGAAAATTTGTATTATATATATATTTTGTAATTATAACATGCAAAATGAGAAAATGGGAAACATTCCAAAATACATAGATATTACCAAAAAAATTCCTAAAAAATAAAATAAAGTGAAAGCTCCATAGCGGAGCTGCCAAAGGGCATACAGAATAGAGTTTTTTTTTATAGTCTGGCCCCTGCAACTTTGACACTGTTACATATCAGCCCAAATTTTAACACTTTTTTTTTTTTTTCAATTACATAGGCTGCTTCTCAAAAACAGGTCAATAAATAAAAAAACAGAAGAAACTGAGTAAACATACCGGAACACGATCTGGGTATTTGGCAATGATAGCTTTTGATTCTTCAAGTCTTTCGTCTAACATCATAGCCAAAGAAAATATTATCCAGTGCATATGCAGATTAATAAATGAACAAAGAAAAAGGCCAAAGAGAGAGAGAGAGAGAATTATTAAACATACAAAATGAATGGCGTGTTTTGAAGCTCTTGAACTTCCCCATTGTGTTTCTTGTTTCTGTAATTTTGTGGCTCAAATTGAAGACAATAATTATGTTGAGATTGAAGTTGAAGACGACGCGTGTGTGTGTAATTTGTTTGATTGCCTGTTATTAATAGCATAGAAGAAGAGGATTGCCGTGTCGGGTGTCATTACCACTACGACATTACATTTGGAATCATTTTTGGATTCTTCTATTTCAACAGCGGAAATAAATTATTATTTTTTTTGTTGATGGGCTTTCTAAATTGGAATTGGGCTTCCTATTTTAAATTGTATAGGCCCAAAACATTTGTATTTTATATTACTACACAATTTTTAAATTTGTAGAGCACTGTAGCACAAATGGCAATTTTAAATCCGGGCTCAAATCCCTGCAGCAGAAATAAATATATGGATTTTCTTTTTTCTTTTTTGCAATCTTTATAAGACCACACTAGTGAGTAAAAAATGAACCGTCTAGCTGCTTCTATTCAGGGGATTGGCTCAACAATCTTTATATAATATATCTTTATAAAATTTTATATTTTATTATTATATTTTTACAAAATCTTACATTTTATAATATAATATTTCTTATACTTATTTGTTACTTCCCTCTATTTCTTGTAGTAAAATATAAAATTTGTAAAAATATGATAGTAAAATATTACAACTCAATATTCCCTGCACCCATTTTGTTAATTTTTTAATATCTGAAGTAGATTAAAATCAGAAGAGCCTAAAATGGAGACAAAATTATCATGTAAGTTAAAAAAATTAAAAATGTCAAAATTATGTTGTTGATGGTGATTTTGTAATCATTTAGTTTTATATATATCATTGCTCAAAATTAAGTGGTGATCAGAGATTGTACTGAATGTTAATGTCTTATTTCTGATCCAAAATGTAATCATTTAGTATCGGGTGATTTTGTAATTATTTAGTTTATATATCATTGCTCAAAAATGTCAAAATTAAGCTAAATTAATGAAGGAGATTTGTGAGAGAAAATAAAATATATTTTTCAATGATAATTATAACAAAAATAACATAACATAACAATTCAATGTAAATGCCATTGCTCAATATCAAAACTCTTTTAACAGTTTCTGCAAATAATCAACTTCAGTCAATAAATTGAAGTTGAGCACTCAAATAACATTTGAACACTGAAATCATCTTCTTTGGAAGTTGAGCTTTCCAATGAAGTATGCAAAAAGAGAAGCAAATAAAATGGGGAAGATGATAAGAACAATACCAACAACACCCAAAAGATGATGATCAAAGCCAAAGTAATCGTCTAAGAAAGCAGAAACTGTTTTGCTTTCACCAAATGCTGACATTTCTTGCTCAACGTCTCCATATTGTGAAGTTAGCATCCCATTTAACGCCCAAGACGTGGGACACAAGTAATACGCCCATATCCACCACTTTGGTATTTGCTGCCAATAATAACAACAACATTAAATTCTATTAGACCATGTTTGAAAAAAGTTCATCCCCAAATTCAAGTGATGTTTATTAATATCTTTAGGATATTGAAACAATCAAATTTCTTAAATTTTGAATAAACTTAAAACGAGGTTGAATTTTTTTAAACCTAGCCCATTTACCAACCGTAGATTCAATTGGAGAATATGTATTTTGTACAATACATACTTGTTCATAATCTAATGTTGTAAAATTGATAGGAAAAAAATAAAGAAGAATCAAGGGAAACTATGAATCATATACCAATACAATACCTTACATGTTATAAAAAATATATAAATTCTCAAACTTTTTTTTACCGGTTTACTTAAAGATTGGATAATGTAGAAAACATATGCCTATTATGTAACACATATTTATTAAGCTTTTTACTAGTATATTCAAATTTGATGCACTTTTTAATTTTTAAGTGGACTGGTGAAATTCTTTTCTAAATTTATGTATTTTTAATAACGTACCAAACATTTATGTATTTTTTTCGATGTTTACTTACTGAAGCTTAAATTAAAGGACAAACAAATGAGGTAGTTTGTGCATAAAGAGTTCATTTGAACAAGATAATGGAGCTTACTGGTTTTGGAATGATGAAACCTGAAAAAAGATTGAGCATTGTGTAGGAAGCTGAAGTCAAAACAGCAGCCACTTGAACATTCGGAGTCAACGATACCATCAACATTCCCAAGTAGTTGAAGTAGAGAAAATTACAAAACATGGCGTAAAATGACCAGAAAACCTTGTAGGCTGACCAATAATAACCAATCATAGGGTATGTGATGATCACATAAATAACTGCTTGAATGAACAAGTAGGGAACCTCAACTAGCACCTGCAATTACAAAATCTTGGTTACTTGAAGAACAAGTAAAGAGTTAAAACTGCCCTGATAATGAATCTGCTAAGTATGTTAGAACCTGTGCAAATGAATAGGCCCATGGAGAGTACATTCCTGCAAATCTTTCCCGGTATAGGACTGTCCGCTCTGTCGCGACTAACGGAAGAACTGTGGAGCAGTTGTTTATGCCAAAAAATATTACTGCTGAGTACAGAGCACCAAATATGTTGAACAAGTCTTGCTGGTTCTTTCTGATAGAACAAGGAACATATTATCAATTCGGATATTTTAAGCTCATGTTCTGGTACATGGTACATGGAAACATTGATAAGATTGCATTGACTCACATTTTCTTTCCTTGCTGCCAGAACAGTATGCCATACAGCAGAGACATGACAGATATAAAAACAATGCGTATCAAGTTGTAGGAAGGGTTTCTCCAATAAGACAGGTTCTGTTTCCACAAGCATGCTTTGAACTGCTCCCAACCATTCTGAGGAAAACGGGTAGGAAAATGGAAGTCCTTTGAACCAGGAGACGGCGAACTCAACTGCTTTACCAGTTCCTTGTTCTCCCTGCAGCCAGAAAGGCGAAAGAGTGATTTACTAGCCAAACATTAGAATCTGATTATTTAAAAGGAATCCCCAGATTTTACTCACTGGTACAAGGTTGATTCCCTGTAGATTTGTGCAAAATCAACTCCAAGTTCTGTCTCCATAGACTTTGAAGTAACCTCTAGCATCCATGTTGCTGGATTATAATTGTCCTTGATCTTCATTACCCCAGGGATGCTCTATTGCAAGAATTAGAAAGGAAGAAGAATCAAGATGAATGATTTTTGTTTGTCAAAGACAAATATGAAATTTTGAACTTTAGCCATAAAATCTATATAATAAACTGACCTCAAAGTACTCAATAACTTTACATGAGTGCTGACCAAGTGGCCCAGAATAGATTATGCGTCCTCCAGTCTTCATTAGAACTAACTGCAATGAGATCAAGATGTATTAGAATTTTGATCACACATATATCATTCATTTCATGGATTTTCATCAAATAGGCACTTGAGAATGTACAGTTAAAGCAAGTGAAAATCTTACATCATCAAATGCCTCAAAGATATCGATGCTTGGTTGGTGGATGGTGCAAACAACTGTTCTTCCTGTTTCAACAACATTCTTCACTGCTCTCGTAACAATTGCAGCTGCTCTAGCATCCAAACCTGAAGTGGGTTCATCCATAAAGATGATAGAAGGGTTGGAAACAAGCTCCACAGCTATAGTTAGCCGTTTACGTTGCTCAGTTGATAAACCACTAACTCCTGGAAAACCCACCAGAGAATCTTTAATCCCTTCAAGCTCAATAGTCTGAAGTACTTCATTCACAAATTCCTGAGGAAAGGTCAATAAAAAAAAATTCAGTGCATTCAATCCTAATGATCAATCCAAAATAAAATTCAGTTAAGCTAAAAAAGTAACCATACAGTTTTAGTTTTTGAATCAATCTGAGGTGAAAGTCGCAGCCAAGCAGAAAATACCACTGATTCTTCTACAGTAATCTGTGGAGAATGTATATCATTTTGCTCACAGTAACCTGATATCCTTGCAAAAGTATCTTGAACCTTGGGGTACCCACCAATTCTTATATCTCCTTCAATAGTACCACCAGTTTTCCTTCCAGAAAGAACATCCATTAGAGTTGTTTTGCCCGCTCCACTGACACCCATCAATGCTGTAAGAATGCCAGGCCTAAATGTACCGGTAATATCATTAAGAAGCTGAAGCTTTTTCTGATTGAAACCTTTCTTTCTCATTGCCTGTGACGAAAATAATAACATAATTAATTAACCATCCCATGTCAGCTGATATAAATTACTTCTTACAATTCAGGGTTACTTGTAATGATTACCGAAGGGGTGTCTACATAGTACTGCACATCCACAAATGTCAAAGTTAAGGGCTCAAAAGGTAAAACCATCTTTCCTGCAACATGATGAGTGACACTATTGAGAAAATGTACAAAGCAAACATTATCTTAAAATAGATGGCAATAGCTCACCCTTTTTTTTTTCTGTAGTAGTTTTAAGCGGAGCATCAATGCGTTTCCTGTCTCTGTCTGAGTCATTGATATCATCTTTCTGACCTTGTAGTTCTGAGTATTTCTCATAAGAAATCATCATGCGGGACTTTCCTGGAGCTGAATACGGATCAATGTATCAGTGAACATTATGATGTATCAATCTTAAATGCATAGTAAGCTAGTGGAAGGAAAACTTACGCTCCAAGAAAGTCAAAGCTAAAGTAAAAACAACATTGAAAAGCACCGTGAATCCAATCAAAGCAGCTATTGATATCCAGTAGAAAGCACTATCAAAGTTGAATCCATGGCTTTCCAATGTTTGTTTCCCAATAGTTTTGTTTCCAGATGTTAGCTGTGTATTCATTAAACAAGCAAACGATTCCACATAAGAGATGAGCAACTTTTCCTTTTTGTTAGTTAACTAGTAGACTAATTTCCTGTGTATTAATTGGTTGAGGAGTTGAAAATAACCTTTTCCCACCGAGGAGCGAGAAATTCATTGACGGTCAAGCCTATCTCCCCATATGTCAAAGGACTGACCCAAAATCCCCATTCAAGCCAAGAAGGCATAGAAGCTGCAACCAAAAGCAATAGTTGATAAGCTCAATTATTGTGGGATTATTCATTGACATGAATTCTAACTGTGAGAAATCTTACTTCTTGGGATAATAAAACCTCCAAATAATAAAAGCATTAATAAAGACATATTGCCAATCGTCATAGAAGCGACAGCAGTTCGGAAGATTGAGGCAATAGCACGAAACAAGGATATCGATGTGAGGTGCACAGTGAAGAATAGTAGGAATTGACGAAAGAACCTGAAAAACACAACTTTTTAATGCTAGTTGGAGAATAAGCAAGATTTTATATATGCTCAACAAGAAGCAGTTTTGGTATTCCTATGCAGAAAATTAGAAACTCATATATCCTCATTTGAAGCCTAATCATCTTGTTCCTAGAAGCTTTAAATCAAGTTTGTCTATGATACTCACCTTCCAACCTCAGGGCTGTAACCGATAACATAATAGGTAAGGGACGTCCAAACAAATGATTCTAGAAATGAAAGTGGAATTTTTAGGATAGAAGCTGGAATAGCATAAGTCCAGGCTGGATAAAAGCACAACTCTCTGTGTTTGTAGAAAACTGCAAGTCTTGAGACTGTCATGTTTAGTTCTGGAAACCCATCTACGATGAGTATAACCAGTGCAAAGAATAGAGCACCCAGGTAGTGATTTGCATGGATAATATCAACAGCCAATTTAGAGCGAAGGAAAACAGTCATTGTTATTGAAGCTATGATGACCAGCTGCAGTGACAAAGAATCTGAAATTGGTTTCACATAAGAAGGCATATATATATATATATATATCATGTGAATGTAATCTTGTTAAGTACATAGAGGAAGCTACCTGTGTGGATTTGAATACATATATGAAATAATTCCTCTTCATTAAAAGAAATTCCCTTGTTGCGCAAGCTTTAAGTAGTTCCCACTCAGTTAATGAGTATTTTTCAAAAGATAGAGCATTCTTATGGGCTTCGGACTTAATAATTGGCTGCGCTATGTCCTCATCCAGCTTCAGGCCAAGATGACATGCTTTAAACTTTGCGATGAACTGGTCAACAGAGACATAACAGTAGGGATGGTCTTTGCGGTGCCAATACTGTGCTTGATCTTTCCTAGAGATAACCTGTATTAATATAAATTAGCAAAACAAACTTCATTCAAATAATATACAAATGAGACAGATATGAAATTAAAAACCTACCTCCTGAAGGAAGTCAGCAACTCCTTTTCTTTCTGGGCACCTAAAACCACAGTCCTCAAAGAATTTGCAAACGTAAGAGCGTGGACCGTGATACACAATCTTCCCTTCAGCCATTAGAATAACATCATCAAAAAGATCGAAGGTCTCCGGTGCAGGCTGAAGTAGCGAAATCAATCCAGTTGCATCAGTAATATGCACCAAATGCTTTAGAAATGAGACAATCTGGAAAGTCGTGGAACTGTCTAAGCCATTTGAAATCTCATCCATGAATAGAGCTTTTTTTGGACCTACTATCAGTTCCCCTGCATAACATGGCCAGGATAAGAATTTATGAGTCTTTTGAGCCAACTACAGAATGAATAACAAGATGCATCAACCCGCATCAGTAGACTACCTGTAGTTAACCGTTTCTTTTGACCTCCTGAGACACCTCTTCTCATGGGATCTCCAACCATTGTGTCAGCACAGACATCAAGTCCAAGAATCTGAAAGAAAGAAGAAAAGCATCAAAAATATTACGAATTAAAACTGTGTCAACAAATTACAAGAGAAAAGAACTCTGCCTTATGGAAGAGATTTGGTAAAAAATACCTTCAGAATATAGTCTGTTTGAAGGTTGCTTTCCAGTCCTTCAACCGATATTGCCTGTCATAAACAGTGTTAGTCTGAGTTATCCACTTCCATAAAAAGTCAGTTTTCGATACCTGGAATCATTCTGCAGCAGGAGTACTTTCTAGAGGAATTAAATTGAGCAGCGTGGTGAAGATATAAAGCAAAAAGATTCATAAAATGTTGTGTGTGTACCTTCATGTAAGCATCTACATCCGGATCTGGGAATATCCCAGCTTGCTTTTCTCGTTTAATGACTTCTGTCATCATCTCTTCAAGTTCAAACAACAAATTAATCGATTAGTAACAGTTTGAGGGCTTGAAATAACAAGCAATATATATCAAAATCATCATTTTGTGCATTTTGTGTGACCAAGGTGTACTTAATTACCAGCTCGATGTCCTGTTCCCTGACAACAAGCAGAGAAATCTATAGTTTCCCTCACAGTCATCTCTGCAATATGCAAATCATGTTGGCTTATATAAGCTGAGGTTTTCTGAGGAACAAATTCATCTAGTCTGTAACTGTTGTAAGACACTTCCCCTGAAACCTGTAAAGGGCAATCAAAAAATTGGGGGACAAACAAAGAAACTTGAGATGCAAGAAAACAATATAGTTCTCTTCTTTCATTATCCTTGATGAAACAATTTTCCTCAATTTCAGTTTATGAAATAACTTTGCATAAGATGATGAGTGTTATGAAACCTTGAGAGAATGACTTAATCTGCCAGAGAGTGCCGATAAAAAAGTGGTTTTACCACAACCTGGAGGACCAAGTAATAATGTCATCCTGCAAATCAGAAGAGCAAAACTGAGCAAACATATAAGAAATTCAGAGGAGAGAAAACCTTAAAATTCTCTGAATTTGAGAGGTTACCTTCCAGGCTTAATGATGCCATTGACATCTTTTAAAATCGCTATCTTTGCTTCTTGTTTTGAACCAAACAGATTGATGAAACACTGTCACAAACCCCAAAATCAGGCTATCAGTTTAGAAGCAACATAAGAGAACACATAGTGACACAAAGTTAATGAATACAAATAGATATACTTACAGAAAGCATGCTTTTGATCGCGTTCCATATAGTTGGGAGAGGCTTCCCATGAACTACTTCACATTCTGCTTCAACACTAAGATTCTTATACCTCACTTCCACAGTAGGCAACTGTACACCAACTCTGAAAACATAATGAAACGTTCATCCATGTCCCTATATATATATATATATATATATATATGTATGTATAAAAGTGGAAATAAAAAAGGTTACCTGTCAATTCTCTTTCTAATTTTGTGCAACAATCTAAGGTTATCATTTTCAATGTGTTTGAGGAGCTTCTCTATGAACATATGCCGCTCCTCAGCTCCAAGTTTTGTGATATTAACGACACGTTTGCCAGCTGTGACATCTCCATCTCCATTTCTGCCATCTTTTTCATCAATCAAAGCAGTAGTAACCCGTTCAAAAGTTGGCAATCTATCAACAGCAGCCCAACGCGGGTCACATTCTTCATCATCATTCTCATTATCATGTTGAATGCTAATAAAACTCGACGCATAACTTCTAAAAGAGGATCTTATGCTCCTGCCAAGCTCTGCTAACTCAATTCTCAATGACTCTATTTCATCAGCCCCTGCCAGTTGAGCCATAATCAATAAGTTTTCTTAGTGTTGTATGTCTGTAACTCTGTGTTAATCAATTGTATGTGTATATATATATATATATCTGTAATGTAAGTTGATCATGAGATAATGCAATGCGTCAGAAATGTCACGGCATGAAAACGGTTGTCAAATGAAATGAGTTTTTTTTCTTGAAGTGATTTGATATTAATAATGATGGATTCCTTTCACATTATTAAAATACAAAGCAGCATGATTCATTCAGTGATTCCATTGACTTAATTAAACAAGACTATAACTCACGGAATCATTAGAGTATAAATAACAGCAACTTAAATCATATAATACAAGCCACCGAACAGCTTCATGTAGGTACAATACTCAATGTCTTCTTCATGTTTCTAAATTCTACTTTCAACATCTTTTACTTTTTTGCGGCACAAAATTTGCATGCCCCTCTCTCTTGGGTATGCTAAGATTAAGATATTCAACCTAATTAGAGATGGCAACAAAATTAGGATCGGATTAATTTGGATTGTCTGGATCAGGTTAAAAATCCGAGTTCTAATTATGAAATATAGAACCGGTTTTTTTAAAAGCTATCCGAGTTTAATGAAAAAAAATTCTGAGTTCTAAATGTGAAATACAAAACCGTAATTTTTTTTGGCTGTCGGAGTTTAATGCAATCTAGGTTAGAAAATTAAAAAAAATAATTAAATAATGAAAAATTCTATTATACACATTTTTTGAATTTTATTTTATAACTTTAATTTTAAGGAATATATTTTTTTTAAACTGCAGAGTTGACTTGATTTTGCTAATTTAGATTATTATTATTATATTATTTTATTTTACAAAATCTGGATTCGAAACCTCGAATTCTGACTAAATTTATAAAAATTTGAGTTTTCACCCGAATCTAATATAATGAAAAGTTATTCAGGTAAGGAAGCCAAAACCCGGAACCGGACATTTCCATTCCAAACCTAATTCTACTTAGGGCCTCATTGTATTAAAATACTTGGCATAATTTTTTTTCTAAATGAATGAGTTAGATCAATTTTGTTTGCGAATTTTTCAAACAGGTCCTTGATCAACTCTGACCTTTACCACTACAGTTTTTCTCTACAACATGAGGACATCTTTGAATTTTAAACATGTTTTTCCAGCTTCACTAAAAAAATATGGCCTTTAGCATCGAAAACAATCGACGCCAAAAGTCAAACGTTCGACGCCAACAGTAAATAGCGTCGAATAATTTCGACGCCAAACTTAGACGCTAAAATATGGATGAGAACGACAATTAGCGTCGAAATAGAGATTATCGACGTTAAAACCTCTTAGTTTGCGTCTAATTTATTTCGACGGAAAATAAGAGTTCCCGACGATGTAGTTCACATATTGCGACGAAAGTATTCGACGCTAAAAATGAGACTTTTAGCGTCGCTTATGTTCGACGCAAAAATAAATTAAAAAAAATAATATTTGTATACTTGTAGTGGCGAACATTAAACTTTTAACGTCGCTACATTCAACGCTAAAAGTTATTTTTAGCGTCGAAATATTCGACGCTAAAAGTATATAAATACTATTTTTTTTTATTTCTGTTAGCGTCGCCTACATTCGACGCAAAAAGTTTAAAAATATTTTTTAAAAAATATTATTTTACATAATTTGCTATCTAAAATATTCAATTAATATTTTAAAAAATATTATTATTTCAAAAAAAATTCTTGATTAATAGCACAATTAAGAAATATTCTAATAAATATTTTATTATTATAATGAAAATTTATTAAAAAAATACATAGTATTTTTCAACTATCTGTTCTGAATGTTTATACAAATGGAAATAAAATTTATTGCTGCTGTGATATGGGGCGTTCGAGCCCGATGCACCCCGGCCGAGTGAGGCCTCCAACATCTCTCGGAAATCCCGTATATGCTGGTCGAATTGTTCCAACTTCTTCTCGTGGTCCACCTTGACCTTTAGTAGCTCCTACTGAGTCTTCTTCAGCTCGTCTTGGGTGGTGGCTAGCTGGTCTCGAAGGCACGAGTCAATGTCCGAAGAAACAGTAGTGCATGCAGATGACGTTGGCTTCTTACGAGTGCCAAGGCCGACGTTGTACGCTGTCTGGTTCTTGAAAACCAATTGCGACAACTGCTCATCTGGTATCGGGTCGGATCCTGTCTCTTGAGTTTGATGTTGGAGCTTTACCATTTTGTTCTGTTTAAAAAAAAATTAAGTTAATGTTAGAATTTGAAAAGGAAAAATTAAATTTAAAATAATAATTATTTTATTTTAAAAACTTAAACTTAGATAGCAGCGTTCAGCTTCTTCATTGATCCATTTGTTCTTCTCATTGTAATGCGTCACTCGGGAAAAAATATGGAAATGATTGCACCTCACCTGTGCTACTCTGCTAAAAACATAAAATAACTATACTATTATTCACATTAGTAAAATAATGAACTGTTAAATTTCAGGTTAGGATATATTTACCTCAGAATGTTCGGCACGATGTTGGATAAATGGCTTGGAACCTCCACGGTGGTTAAAACGCAAATGACTTCGATTCTCCGCATTTGTGTGACATTTATTCTGCATTTAACAACACTGTAAGTACCAAAAATAAAGAGAATTATAAATTTTTGTTTATTTTAAAATTTACCTCGTGTTTCTCGCTAGACCAAAGCTCATACAAGAATGTCCAATCTTGCTCCTCTATAAAATCAGGCTTATGTTGTGGAGCATTCAAAGGTCCATGTTCGTCGAATATTAGTTTCAAGACTTTTGTCCTATAAATTTTCCACATGTGGTAGTCAAGATATTGTTGGAAATTAACTTTGGTAAGATCGAAGTCGAACCACTTCTACAGGAATAGCAACCAAGTGAAAATGAGTATAAAATAAAAATTTAAACTAACAAACAATATCGAAAACTTAATACTGTAAGGAAACTCATAAGTAGCGAAGGGAAAAGCTGGTTGATTTTCGTCTCCCACGGTATCTTTCTCAAAGAAACGTAGTTTTGGGGAGCTTCAAACCGAGCTGCAGCACCTATGGCTGTTGTAAACGCTGAATTGTGTTGCCCGATTTATCTTTGTCCATCATTTGATATCTCTATCCGGATATGGCAGTGAGCCTTAACGTGCTTAACCAACCCCACGCCACGGGTGCGTCCTCGACCATTCGATGTACTCGAGTCACATGTGCTAGCAGAGACCCCAGTGGGGCATCTGTCCTTGTAGATGTAGATGGAGTCGCATTAGCCCGTCTGCGACTGCCTGGTGCCATCTACAAAATAATAATTCCGACACTATCAATGACAAAAAAATAATCATAATGATGCTAATGAAATTTCAATATTTCAATAATCATATAAACTTTTATCATTCATATTGACTACTCAATATAAATTATTAGATTCTAAAACCAACTCGTATGCAAGTTTAAGAAGTAATTGTCCGTGACTCTGAGTACAAGATTTCCGGGATCAAGAAACTTGCAAACAAATATGCTCGGCTGGACGCTTTCTCGGTGTGATATCGAAGAGTGGACTCAATTGCCCAATCTCTTCTCTTTTGCTATTATTTCGTCGAGTACTCAAGACAGAACAGAAGCAATGCAGAACAACAGCATTTGATGTTGTTCTGGTTCAAGAACAGCAGCATTTAATCAAAAAATTGTCTTGAAAACTAAAGCTAATAAACATATTAAGATGGAGAATTCCATTTCCAGCAACGTAAAAGAGCAATACCAATTACATCAACACATAAGAGAATGAACAAGTCCAATCCAATAATGCAAAAACCAACACATGATACTAAGTTTGAAATAAAATCTAAGGACATAAAAATGATAATTCATTGAATTTTCCAACATGCAAGTGAATCATTCAGAAAATAATCATAGTATAACACGAAAACAAGAATCCAAAAACAAGAATACAAGAGGTAGAAACAAAAGTTGAATAAATTCTAGATTTCAAGAACCATATATTATAATCACTAAATCCCAAGGTCAAAATTGACAGAAACTCAGACATGCAAAACCCAGAAAGCCAAATATCAAAAAGATGGGGGAAATGAAAAATGATTCCAACCCAAAACACCATCACTACAAGAATTACACACCCATATAAATTCTTACATTCTAAAAAAAAACACATCATTTTTTCACCATCAATATCAACTCAACCAATATCTTAAGCTCAAAATGCAAGCATATGAAGAGTCAAAATCGACAAGATACAAACTTTACACACCCAAAAACGACAAGATACAAAACTTTCCATGTTTAAAACATCTAAAAATGCATGATTAGGCATGTTAATCATCTAATCAAAGCCAAAATTCAATAATGAAATTTCTAAGGTTCATAGTGACGAATTTAGGGTTAAAATTACTTGCTCAAACTAAAATTACCTTGATTCTTGCTATTCGATTATGAGAGTGATGAAAAAACCGAAAAAATGAGTTGAGTTGAAGATTGAATTCTTTTTTGTGTGTAGCAGAAAAGAATGAGGGGAAACCGAATTAGGGATTTTAATAACCCTTTAGCATAGAAATAAAATTATTTTAGCGTCGAAATATTTGACGCTAAAACTTTGGCGGCTAACAAAAAATTAGGGTATTTTTTTTAGGGAAATTTAATTTTTACCTTTAGCGTCGAACAACTTAATCGAGGCTAAAATGTTAGCATTTAGCGTCGATTAACTTATTTCGACGCTAAATGTTAGACTTTTAGCGTCCATTTAGTTGTTCGACGCTAAATGTTAGACTTTTAGCGTCGATTTAGTTGTTCGACGCTAAATGTTAGACTTAATAATAATAATAATATGATAATAATAACAAAAACAACCATTCAACCATGATATAATAATCATTCAAAATAACAACAACAACCATGCATCCATGATGATAATAATTCAAAACAACAACCACCATCTATTATAATAATAAAAATTATTCATCCTTCACATCATATACTAACTAGATTAGTCACTATTATCTTCGGTATTTGAGGATTCTTGACTGGACTCGAACTCATCTTCAGTTTCGAATTCTTCTTCATTTGATGCTTCCACGCTAACTTGAGAATGAGGAATTATCTCAACATCTGTATTTTCTCGAATTAACGTGATATTTGCAGGAACGGTGACATTTGGTAAATGAGATATCTGTCCAGGAACTTCAAAGTTGTCAGAGACTTGTTGTGCTTCATCTGAAATTTCAACACTATCTTTCTCATGCGTGTCCCAAATGCCCCTATGTTGTAACTTTTCTACCACCATCCATCCATTTCCTAACTTTGGATCAGATATATATATCACAGACCGTGCTTGGGTATAAAAAATGTATGGATCATTTCTGTACCAATAACGTTGAACATTAATTGATGTTAGATTATTACTAACTTGAATTCTTTTTTTTCTGGAATTTGTGTCAATCCACTTGCATTCGAATAGCACAATACGTCGTCTGGGTCTGTATATCAACTCAATGAATGATTGCAACACTCCGTAGAAGTCAACAATATCTGAGCCGTGTTCTCCTAGGACTACAATTTCATAATTCTGAGTGACATGTGAAACATCTCGCTGCTCGGTATGAAATCTAACTCTGTTCACAATGCATCCACTGTATTCGTAAGCCTGCTTTTGAGGCCCATATGCCAATGAAACTAACGAAGAGGACGAGTCCAATTGACCATTTTGCACTTGGTTGTTTATCTAACACATGATAATATTTATGTGTTAATATAACAAACTTAAATATTTTTTTGGATAATAAAAATAAATAGACAATGTTATGGCTTACAGTTACCTCAAACCATTTAGGAAATTATTTTTTGTGTCTTCCATCAACGTTGTGGTCACCACCATATTGTAGCATGGTAATATGTTGCCTACAAAAAATTAGTTACGTTAATGTAAGACAATAAAAATACACTTATGCACCTACAAGACTTACGTTAAGTACGGTTGCACTTCATCGCAATTACTCAATATAAACCAATGCGCACGTTGAGCTTCCTTAAATGTTAGTAATTTGACACATACTGCTCCAAACGGCCTGCAATTTTGACGGAACACTGTGATATCTTGTTGATTACTTGCATCTCCATCATAGTTTCGTGGCCGACGATTAAAATGAGTTTCAATATTCTGCATGTACGTCGAACAAAATGTTATTGCCTCACTTATTAAAACAGCATCTGCTATTGACCTTTTAGGCCTTGCCTTGTTTTTCACATATTGTTTGTAATGTCCCAAAACCCTGCAGATATGAAAACAAATTTTCATTAATAATAAATTTAATGCAAAATCAAATTTAAGAATGTAATATTTAAAATTGTATAATACCTCTCAAGATGGGATACATCCATCTGTAATGGACATGACCTCCATTCCTAGCTTTGGAAGGTAAATGCACGGCCAGATGTACCATCACATCAAAAAAATGGGTGGCAATATTCGCTCCAGCTTGCACAGGATTATCACGATTCTCGCTCAAGTTCGTCAATAACAGATGTGGTTAATGTTTTCTGATATAATGTTTAAGAAGCCTCATAGATCAAGTACGACGTCGCATACATTCGGTGGCAGATAATGTCGAATGCCAACAGGAATCAGAATCTCCAGAAGCACATGACAATCATGACTCTTTAACCCCGTTATTATATCATCCATGACCCAACGTCCAATATTTGATGCATAATCATTAGGAAATTTAACCATTTTCAGCCAATCACAGAATGATTTTCTCTATGATTGAGTTAGCACGTAACTAGCAGGTGGTTTAATAAGACCTCGAGGAGTGACCTGTAAATGTAATTCACTATGAATTCTAAGATCTTGTAGGTCCAATCTAGTATTTACAGTGTCTTTCGTCTTACCCGTAATATTGGAGAGTGTGCCCATTAAACTCTCGCATATGTTTTTTTTCTATATGCATTACATCCAAATTATGTCGTAGACTCATACTCCCCCAATATTCTAACTCAAAGAAAATACTTTTTCCTGTCCAATTCAACTCTTCACGTTGACGTTTTCGATTTTTATCTCTATTATTAGGATGTTTCCTGGTGTGCTGTCTCTGAGATGTTGATGTTGGCAAAGTATGTCGAATCCAGACAATGGACTGGGCATACTCTGAGGTTCTTGTTGACCGTTGAATAATTTACTTCTCCGCCAGATGACTCAACTCAAGAAATCTCATGTGCCATGTGTATCCTATTTTATTCTGTAATCGATGTGAAGGTGTTTGACCCGCACAAACTGGACATGCCATATATCTCTTAGTGCTCCATCCAGATAATGAACCATAAGTTGGAAAATCATTAATGGTCCATAATAATGCGGCATGCATCTGAAAAAACTGCTCAGAAGCTGCATCATAGGTATGCACACCCACATTCCATAATGTTTATAACTCATCGATCAATGGTCTCAAGTAAATATTCATATCTTTACCAGGGGAACGTGGACCAGGGATAAACAATGACATAAACATGAATGGATCCTTCATACATTTCCATGGAGGTAAGTTATATGGAATAACAATAACATGCCACATGCTGTAAGAGTTGTACATATTCCCAAACGGGTTAAAACCATCAGAGGCGAGACCTAACCTGACATTACGGGGGTCCTCAGTGAAACGGGGGTACATGTCATCAAATTTCTTCCACTCGGTTCCATCCGCAGGATGTCTGAGTATGCCCTCCGCACCGATCCTCTTTTCATTATGCCACATCATGTCAGTCGCTGTGTGTCGTGACATGAACAACCTCTGCAGCCTAGGCGTTAATGGGAAATATCGTAATATCTTTTGAGGCACTTTCTTCCCCATACCACGGACTTTGTACCGACTTTCACCACATATCGGACAATATTTAAGTGATTCATACTCGGCACGAAATAAAACACAGCCATACTTACAATCATGAATGGATTCATATCCCATTCCCAGATCACGTAATATTTTCTTTGCCTCGTAATATGACTTAGGCAATTCGCTTCCAACCGGTAACATTTGCCCCAATAAGTCTAGCATCATATCAATACTTTGTTGATTATTCTGTTGATCACTTTAATGTGTAATAATTTCACAACGAAATTCAAGATCGACATTCCAAAACCTTAAAATGGAATTTTTTTTGCCTCATCAAGTAGTTCACTAAATAAAATTTGATCATTTCCACCTAACACTGGTATGTCACCACTAACACTATGAACAAGTTGTGGACCTTGTAAGTCATGCAAAGCATCGGTTATCTCATCATTTGCAGGTTGATTGTAACTATTGCTCCCTTCACCGGAATCAATAAACCGTGATTGAGAATTATACTGATCACCGTGATAAATCCACTTACGGTAAGTTGGTGATATTCCCGACATGTATAAATGATTATGAACTTCATCTAACCGTTTCATTTTCCTATTCAAACATTTGTACATGGACACCGAACACGACCTTTTGCATCAATGTATTACTTTGCCGATTCCATGAACTCATACACTCCATTACGGTATTCAACACTCAATCTATCCACCGAGCTCATCCAATTTCTATCCATTTCAGCCAAATATCTAAATATAAAAATATAATTATTAGACATCATATTACACTCATCAACATCACTAATTCATTAATTATTTATTTAAGCATACACATATATATATTTAGTTGATTAATTAATTAGTTTACAAAATAAAATATATTTAGTTAATTAACTAATCTACATATATGCATCATAAACCACTAACACAAAGTATATAATAAACATAATTATAAAAAATGAAAACCATAATTTTTTACAAAGATTAAACTGAAATACTTAAGAGAGATATATAATTATTCTTTGCAAATATAAAGAAAATAATAAAGATATATGAAAGAAGATTTACCTTATGGAAAATTAATTACAGTTTTATTGAAAATTTATAGGAGAGTTGTGAGGTTGCAGATGAGAGAGTAAGATTGTAGAGGATGAGAGAAAAAGCAGAGGGGGAAGAAGGTTGGTGACATTCTGCATTTTAATATAGTTTTAGCGTCGAAGTCCTCCCATTCGACGCTAAATGTCCGATTTTTAGCGTCGAAATTAAATTTCGACGCTAAAGGTTAATAGACTGTCGGTGGTATCGTCGTAAACCTTTAGCGACGTAATTTAGTCGATGTTAAATGTCAAATTTTCAGCGTCGATTATATTTTTCGACACTAAAAGTATAAAATTTAGCGTCGCAATATATATCAATGCCAAAGACAGTGGGAATAGTTGAAAACCTTTAGCTTCAAAAAAATTTCGACGCTAAAATTGCTACTTTTAGCGTCATTTTTAATATTCGACGTTAAAAGTAGACATTATGGCGTCGAATATATTTTCGACGCTAAATTTTGACATTGGGCGTCGAATATAATTTTCGACGCGAAAAGTTTATTATTAGCGTCGAAAGTGATTTCGACGTTAAATGTTTGGAAGCTAAAAGTACATTTTCTTGTATTGCTTTCATGCATTATGAATATAATATCATGTAATTATAAATGATTTGTAATATCATTTAATTCAAATACCAAAATTTACATCGCAGATTATTCATGGTAAGTTTTCGTTCGGGGGTAAAGGAATAAATATACGCTGAATGATCAACCGTCTAACTAACGCATAAATTATTTTCATGGTGAAATTTGTACGAAACACGATGAATCACAAGAATAGAAGAGTTATTTGTTTAAGGGGGTGCCTACGTCCATGGAGAAGAGAACGAAAAAATTCTTTATTATCCAATTAAGGGGAAAAAAGAAAAGATAATAATGATCTCTAAAAAAATACTTATCACGGTTTTCTCAAGAACTCTTAGTACTCGAATTTAGGTTAGATCTCTTAAAATATGCCAAGACATGTTCTTTTATGGCGACTCATATGGTATGAATACATCTTGGATGTGGTTGTCTTGTTAGTGTTGTACTTGAACTCCTTTGTATTAGAACACTCCATTACTTTCCTTTACTTGTAGCTAAAGAATCATTATGCTTCTTCTAATAGAATTAGGATACTGACTCTTTGTCACCTGGTCGATCGTTGCGTGCCATATTTCATTAATACCTAATGACTATCACTAGTTGTTGCAACCTATTAGGCCTGATCCGACTGGTCTTTGATACTAAAGAGTTTGGGCTTAGACATAAAGAATATGTTGAAAACAACAAAACAATTTATTGTTGCTTCATAGAATAAGTGATTTTAACATATCAAATAACAAAAAGATCTAAAGTTTGAATAAATGCAATAACCAGTTCAAATGCTATATCATCGTGTCCGCCACATCGTCGACACATCAGCGCCCGTCAGTGCTCAGTCAACGCCATGTCATTGACACGTGTTGCCACATCAGCAAGTTGGTCCTATTTTTACACATCAGTAGACACGTGTCTGCCATATCATCATCAATGATAAACTTCATTGAGCCCCCTGAAGTCTCTCAAAATAATAGTCTGACCCTAGAAATTTTGAAAATTCATAAATCGGCCCATGTGTTGGATTTGGACCAACGAAGAGTCAAATCCACCATTTTCAACCATTTCAGACACAATGGTGGCCTCTGATTTGTGAAAATCAGACACGATTTTATCATATTTTCATTTAAAACATTAAACTTAAAATGAAAATGGAAGATTCACCTACTGGTGCGATGATCAAGTTGACGGCAACCAATTTCTCCCTTCGAAGGCCTCAGATTATAGATTATTTATACTACAAAGATCTGTTCGATATGATCGAGGAAAATATAGTGAGACCAGATTCTATCAAAGAGAGTGACTGAAATAAATTTAACATTATAACTATTTGTCAGATTCGGCAATGATAGGCCACAGTGTCTTCCACCACATAGCACAAGATATAAATGCTTACGAGATGTGGTTAAAGCTGGTGGGAAGCATGTACCAGGTAAAGACTGCTCGGAATAAAGCTATATAATGAGGCATTTGGTGAACTTGAAGTTAAGAAGTAGAACTTCAGTTGCAGAACACACGCTAATAAGTTCCAGTGCCGGTGTGAACCAGTTGTCTGCAGTAGACATGCAAGTAGGAGATGAAGTTCAAGCCCTCATACTTCTCAGTTCTCTTCTTTATAGCTGGTGGGAGACATTGGTGGTTACTCTTAGCAATTCGGCTCCATATGGCAGACTTGCCATGTCTATGGTAAAAGTTATTTTGTCGAATGAAGAGTCTATGAGAAAAGACACCTGCTTAGAATAATCAGAAGCCCTCATCATGAAGACTCGAGGAAGAGAAATAGAGAGAGGCAGAAGCAGAGGTAGGTCTGTAGACGGAAGAAATCCTACCTATAAATGCTACCATTGTGGAATAGAAGGCCACTTAAAGAATAGTTTCTGAAAACTGCAACAAGAGCAGAGCCAAGGTAATTCTCAGCTGAAGAATAATGAATGAGAGACACTAGTAGTTGTCCCTGGTGATGTAGTCATCTTCTCCATCCTGGAAGAGAGATGCTTTCACACCATCCATATACATACAAATATTGGATTTACATTAAATTTGAAGGATGTCTTGCATGTTCCAGAACTTCGGCTGAATTTAATCTCGGGGATAGCCTTTGACAAATAGTGTTAGACAATCACTTCGAAAATGGCATATGGAAAATAACAAAAGGGTCATGGTTGTCACCCGATGACATAATTTCGGTATTTTATACAAATTGCTAGGCTTGGCCGAATGTAAGCATGAACCCTAATGTCATGGTGATTTTGATTTTGGACCATTGGATGTGTTTAAAATGATTGGATAAATTGATTTTTGATTTAATTGGATTGAAATCAAAATTAATGAAGAAAAATCCATAATGTCGTGACATGTAGTAGCATGTAATGAGTTGATTTTGTTTCAATTGTGTTGGACATGTATTGAATATGATAAAACATGATTAATTATGTAAATTGGTATTCTGGAAATGTTAATTTAAATAATTAATTATGGCAATACACTTTAATTAATTAAATTGTGATATTTGGAATATTAGAATTTAATTAGTTAGGCTTAATTTGGAATTGGGCTAAAATTGTTGTATTTGGGCTTTATGGGCTTGGTTGGGCCAAGTTGGTTTAGGACAATTGGATTGGATCCAAATTGGGCCTAAAACCATACCATTAAGTTTAAATATAATAAATGGGCCTTTAAATAATTTAATTGGGCCTATTGGGCCAAAATTAATTTTATGGCAAATGGTGATTCCTTATTGGGCTTTGGTTGCCAAAGTCCATGCCTTAAGAAATTATTGAAAGCCCATTGGACTTTAATTAATTGACATTGGATGTTAATTGGGCTTTGAGACCCATTAAGATTAGATTTAGAATCTAAGTCGTAAAAGCGCATTAAAAGTGTAATTATTTAATTTGGAATTAAATAAAAATTAGTATTGAATACAAATTAAATTAGATTTAAAATTGTAGTTCAATATAATTCAAGAATTCGTACTTTGAGTACTTATTCTTAAACGAGTTGGACTCGCGCAAATCAAATCGTTGTTTGAACATTGGATGATCACTTAATTCAAAGATTAATTAATTGGATTAGATTGATTGAATAACATGCTTTGTGTGAATACATGGATGTATTGTATGAATAATGTATATCAGATGGATATTAGATGGGTGAGGGCAATTTTGAAAATTGTTGTAATAAATTTAGAATTTATTAAATTGGACCTGCGTGTCCAGCCTTTATCTCTCGACTCTTTGTAATTCTCTTTTCACCAATTTCCCTCAATGTAAATGAAGTTTCTTTAGAAGTATTATGTAATTGGGTAGAAGTTAGAATAGTGCTAGCCTGGGAGAAGAAATAGAGTGATTTGTTCTAAGAACAATTTGTGAGATATCCATCCGCATATCATTATTAATTTATTTATCGTGCCTTATTATGCTTTTAGAATGCATGTTTAAAGTGTATGATGAGACCAAATCAAAGATAATAAATTGGTTGCCAATTTACTCAAAAAACCCTCATTTTATGTTAAGCGTTTTTCCTTCCATTGAGTGATTCTCTCTCAAGATCCAAGATTGGCACTGGTTTGTTGGCCAAAGTCAATACCTTGTCCATCACGGATGTGTTTGAATCATGAAGGCTTTGTTCCATATCGTACGCCTTGGGCAAGTTATGATTTGTTGGCCAAAGTCAAGGTCACTTCTTGTTCATCGGCCTCGATTACGAAGCTTTCCCACTGTCAATGGGTCATGCTTAACTAGAATCATTAAGCTTGTTGAGCCAAAGCCAAGGCTTAGTTGATTTAGAGGAAAAGGTTAGGCAATATATTGGATATATTGGCATATATTAGATATATGTTTCGGACTTGGAGGTCCACCTACCGGATCTAGGAATTGGATGAGATCCAATTGATCTTAGAGATCTACGTAGTTAAATATCATACAGCTTGTTGGCCAAAGTCAAGGTTGTGTGTTTTTAACGGGATCCTAGCCCACTAGGAAACTAGGTTTCCCGAGCACTCCACATAGGGTTAGAGGCTCGCCGAAAAATAGTGGGAGACAAGTATTAAATTTACAATTTCGTTTAGATACTTGCCAATACGCGCTCATTTGATTTTTCGTCATATTTAAATATAAATTATTGGTTGGACTAATATTCAATTGTTGTTTTAATTGAACAGTTGGACTGTATTCAAACTACTTCATTTGTAGTTGGTTATATAATTGGATTATAGTAATCAATATATTTGAATTTAACCAATCAAATAGTAGTTGATTATATAGTTAGACTATAGTAATCATTATATTCGATTGTACCCAAAATCGTTGATTGGATAGTTGGACTATTGGAATCAAGATAACTGAAAGATTAGCGTTTAAAATATAATCATGGGTGAAAATGTCTTTAAGCGGCTTCAATTTTCAAATTGGGAATAGAACCTCAGGATAGTCCTGGGAGCCGAGAAGTTACTTTATTTAATAGAGTGACATCTCGGGCCTGAGCCCGAAGTTGAGCAAATAATGGAGCATGAGCTTTGGAAGACTCATGGTGATGATAACTTTAGTGCTAAATCTGTTATGCTTGCCGCAATGACTCATTAATTTCTTCGTCAGAACTAAGGATTAGATCCTTATAGTATGATATTGAAATTGAAGGATCTTTATAGATCTATTCTTAGATCTTAGAAGTACTAATTGCAAAAGAAAACTCTTGGAGAGTTAATGGCTATGCTCAAGTAGACAGAGCCAGAGCTTGCAAAAGGGCAAGAAGCGCACACATCCCAGAAGTTCAAGGCTTGGCCGAAGGCTTCTAGGGATATGAAAAGGGGCAAAGGCAAAATCGTCACAGTCTTCTGGGAAGACGAATGACATATCCCAGATGTCTGCCTAAACTGTGGAAAATGGGGTCACTGGATGCGTGACTGCCGTATGGACAAAGCAGACATGAAGGAAGTGAAGGCGGGCAAGGCTCCGACTTCAAGAATGTTTGTTATAAACATGACCACTACTAGTTTAAAAATTGGATTTTTGATACTGGATGTGGAAATACATATGTACTGATGTGCGGGATCTGCTGATTAGCAGGCTACTGACTTCATGTGAGATTGACCTATGAGTCGGAAACATGACAAGATTCGTTGTTTGGCCGTAGGAACCTAATTTTTGGAACTGCCCTTTGGGCATGTACTTAAATTAGAAGACTATTATAATGTACCTAGTTTGACTAGAAACATTATCTCTATATCTAGTTTAACCTGTTGCAGTTATACCTTTATATTCTAGAACACTAAGTGTTTTGTTTATAAAGATGATATTGAGATAAACACATTAGATGTGAATAACAGTATTTATATTTTGAATATAAATGAATCTCAAACATATAACATGACAAACAAATAGCTCAAACTGAATTAATCAGATAAGACTTATTTGTGGCATTGTTTTCTGGGACACATTAACAAGACACGTATATCCACACTTTCGAAGAGTAGGTACTAGGACAGATTTGATTCTAATTCAAATAATGTCTACGAATCTAGTTTATTAGTCAAAGTGCCTAAAACTTCTTTTACTTGGTAAAAGTGCAAATGCCACCAATCTGTTAACCCTCGTTCATAATGACACAAGTGGGCCCATGTCTAGCTAGGCTAGACGTGGATATTAATACTTCGTAACCTTTACGGATGTGGCATCGTGTTACGGTTATGTGTATCTTATGAAACACAAGTCAGAAACTTTTAGAGTTTCGACACGAAGTAAGAAAACAGACCGGTAAAAGTATTAAAAACATTATGGTCGGACCATAGTGTAAAATACTTAAACACTTGAAAGAGTATGGTATTCTTTCACAGTGGACTCCTCCCAGGATACCTCAATTTGACGGTGTGTCCGAACGAAGAAACCGAACTTTGTTGGACATAGTAAGGTTAATGATAAGTCACTCTGAGCTACCAATTTCCTTCACATGATATGCATTAAACAGTGCAATACTTATTTTGAATAAGGTTCCATGTAAATCTATTAGACAGACTTCATATTAGATATGAACAGGAAAGAAACCGGGTTTCTCATTCCTGAAGATTTGGCAATGCTGGTCATATGTTTGGATGACACCAAACTAGAACCCAAATCGAATAAGTGCCTATTTGTGGGCTGTCCTAGAGAAACCAAAGTATAGTACTTACACAACTCACAAGAGAAAAATGTAATTATTGCTCTCCATGCGGTATTCCTAAGAGGAATTCCTATATGCAGTGGTAAGTGGGAAGAAAGTAAAACTCGATGAAAATAAGAGTAATACTGTTCCTGGCACCGACTCCTTTACGGAACACAAACAGTTCATCAGGGATGAAACTGTACCAATAATCTTCGAATACACAAGAACCGCGTAAATCGGAGAGAGTCCGAAAATAACCTGGGAAGTATGGGTTTCTGATATCACCTCATGTAGATATCAATCTTATTGAGGAAGACGAACCGGCTACGTATAAGGAAGTGATACAAGATATCGACTCCTTTTATGGCAAAGTTCCATGAAGTCCAAAATGGATTCCATGTATACCAACTAAGTTTGGACACTAGTTGATGTACCAGAAGGCATTGTGCCTATTGGTACTAAATGAGTATTCAAGGAAGACATACATGGATGGCAACATACAAATGTATACAACTAGGCTTATACAGAAAAGTTATCGTTAACGACATAGTGTCGACTACGACGAAATTTTTTCACCTATTGCCATGATTAAATCCATTTGGATAATGTTTTCTATTGCTGTATATTTCATTTATGAAATATGGCATATGGACGTCAAAATCGCTTTCCTTAACGGAAACCTTTTGGAGGATGTTTACAACATCCTGCCGGTTTTGTCGTGCCGAAACAAGCAAACAAGGTTTGCAAGTTAAATCGATCCATTTATAGATTGAAGCAAGCATTGCGTTTTTGGAACCAACATTTTGATAAGATCATAATGGTATATGATTTCATTCAAAACGAATATGATTCTTGTGTATATAAGAAGGTTAGTGGGAGCACACTGACAATGATTTTCCTATACGTTGATGACATATTATATCTTGGAAATGATATTCCCATATTAAATAATCGGTGAAAGCTTGGCTTGCATGAAAATTCTCTGTAGACTACTTGGGAGTGGCAACCTTTATTCTAGGAATAAGGATCTATTGGGATAGATCTAAAAGTTGTTGGCACTCTCCGAGAACTCATACATTTTGAAATGTATGTGACATGGTGTCTCATATGCTTTGAGCATTTAGAGTCACAATCGGGCCAATCCAGGTGATGGTCACTGGATTGATGATAAGAACATCCTTAAGTATCTTAGACGAACTAATGATGCTTTCTTAAACATGGAGAAAGAGAACTTGAGATGACTGGGTTCGCCGTTGCAAGTTTCCAAACCGACAAAGATGACTTTAAGTCGCAATATGGGTACATATTTAGTTAGAATAATGGAACAATGAGCTGGAAATCTTCCAAGAAAGATACTGTTGCTGAATAAATAACAAAAAGTGGAACATTGCTGCAGCTGAGGCAGCAAAAGAAGCAATTTTGGATCTATAATAATCCAAATTGGATTAGGTGTAGTTTTGTTAGCAGCTGAGCTAGGCTACAGTGCAGGCTAAGGAAATGTGGTCTCATTAACGATCCAAGTATATATTTCGACTAATTCATGTGATTCGTTCGATCATACATCGTGGCGATGTGATGATCGAATAAATCGCATCAGATGATAACATTACAAATCCGCTGACGAAAGCTGTTTCTCAGCAGAAGTTTGAGCGACCCGAACATAGTTCCGGTGTAGGACACTTGAGTGATTGGCTATAGGCCAAGTGAGAGATTGTTGGACAATTATTACCCATAACATCACTATTTGTACAGAACATGGTGTTGTTGTACAAATAAACTATGTGACAAAGGAAATTGCTCTTTTATCATTTGTAATTAGATTACCAAGATATATAAATGATAAAAGTCCATATGATTAGTACCAGATTAATAAGATATGAGACAATATTAATCCATTAAGGTTTAATCATTAAATATCCATAGTCGTAGTATTATCGAGACTGGACATCGATAATGCAGAATAGACTAGTATTACACTTGTTCGTGTTATGGAAGCATAACGGCATAGTTCTCATATATTTGGGTCATGCAAGTGTAATAAGAGGTTCTATTTACCAATGGTACGGAAATAGCTTCGCTCTGGATAAACCCCTCGGAATCCCATTTGTAGTATAACTATGTGTCTATGGGAATCTGAATCAGGGTATGTGTATTTGGTCTTAACCTGAGACTTACATCGCTAATACTAGCGACAATCAGTATACTTTGGTTTTTGTTGTCTGGGGCTTTAACATGTTCTGTGTACGCCTCTTCTGGGTATACTGAGAATCGTAGTGTATTGGGTGTGATGTCAAGATGGAAGTATCACTCCAGTCATATGGAGATGATGATCACGTAAGATATGGAACTGGTACTCTTATGTACTGCAGTCATCGGGATAATATGACTAGGTCATGATTATCTGATTATAGAGACTAGTTACTAGAGATCCGATATATGCTTCGTACGGGGCAGACACAATTCCAGCCCTAGGCCTAACATGTGATATCGATACTGGATCGCAATACGCAATACTACGTATACTACGCCTGTCATAGATTATATATTCCTTAAAGAATATTTCTGGAGAATTGGGTAGGCACGATGCTTTGCTAGAAGCCAACCATGTCTCGTAAATCGGTAAGGACGTGGTACCGGGTACGCACGTGTTCGGATAGTCCAACGACCAGATTTACAACCAACATATCCAGGGATCTCATGGGTCACTTCCCGAAGATTCACCGATGACGTATGACTCGAACATAATTAATCTGGGATTAATTAGAATAGAGAAAAAATTAATCTAGGATTAATTACGATGAGAATTATCTGGATAAAATTCAATTAGAAGAGAGAGAACGATTAATTCAGAATTAATCGATAAAATAATATATTCGATATATTAAATGAAATTTTATTTCATAACGGAATTAAAATTGGATTCAATTCAGGCGAACAAATTAATTTAGAATTAATTCGCGAGTGACTTTAATAGTAATTTTGCTAGGCATAATTATTTATTAAATTTGATTTAATTACGTCGCAACAGAAAATTTGTTAATTCAGAATTAACAAACCTAAGCCTGGAATGTGTTTGCGGGCCCACTCGGATTTTGAATCAAGTGGGGCCCACCACAAGTCACATCACTTGTCACTTTACTTACCTTTTTGGTGATGGAATTTGGTAGTAGTTGATGGTAACTTGTAATACACATTTCTTTATTTTAATTGAAAGGTGAATGACCTTTTACCAACTTTAGTGATTTTGGTATATGGTTTTTTGATTTTGGAAAATCAAATATCACTCACTCATTCTCTCTTCTCACTAGTGGTGTGAAAGCCTCTCCCAACTCTCAAAATTTCTCACTTTACCGTGAGTTACAAAGACACAAGGGGAAGTTTTGTTGCAAAATTTTCCAAGTGCTGGCACATATAAAGGATCATACAAAGGTGATAGGGAAACATTCCCTAGAGTTTGGAATCTCAAACTTCAAACTTGGAGCTTCAACATACAACTTTGGAGGAGCTTGGAGCAACTTCAAAAGAGGAAAGTTTTGAATTCTACATCAACATCTAACCGTTCAATGTGAGTATATTTCCACTATACTTCTTTGATTATTCACACAAATTTTATGCTTAATTGATCATTGGCTTGATCTTAGAGACCCAACACAGTATTATTCATAAAAGTTGCCCTAGTGCTCTACGAATATATTTCATTAGTGAGACTCTCTAGGTTCAAGCATATCCATCACAGAATATAATTTTATGTCCATAATCTACCTAACCGTAAATTATGACGAACACGGATAAAATCTATGAATCATACAGGTCGAGGTCATTGCTTACGTATAATCCTTCTGTCACATGTATCCGGATTATTTCAGAGATATAGATATAAACGTCAAATATCTATAGATATAATCATGTTGACGTTTCTATTAGCAATCTCTAAATAACACTTAGAACTAATTTCTACAGTGTACCACGGACCCATGGATTTAACAGATTGCTAATTCCATATTGAATACCTATGCTCTATACACAGAACTGGCTGATCCTTTCTTGATACAAACAGGATATCATGAGCATCAGTCCACACCCAACGAACAGGCGGGGGTCTAATCTTAATAGATCGGTGACGTGACTGCCATCTAAGTGTGGAGGATAACTCATATATCCATAATGGTATATCAAGTCAAAGAATCACTATGCTCACTCAAACCGAGAAGATTCTTATTGACGTTGGTGTACCATCTATTAATAATCTTCGGTGAGTCGTTCAGTGTTTATCCGCTATAAACACCTATACGTCTATACGAGTCTCCAAGACTCATGGTTCATTGAGAAACCATGGGAATCCAATAGTCCAATATACGACATGTACCCACATGGATTATATTCAACTCACACTAAATACTATAATTGATAATCCTAACTTTATTTAGAAAATAATTAAATTAAGATTAAAACTAAAAACCAAAGAAACGAGATATTAAAACGTTTGATTAAGAGAACCCAAGATAAGAGATATTCTAGAGTCTGATTTCACCTAACTATCCCCTATGTATTTGTCATGCCAATCAATTATTTATCAATAGCATTGTTTATAAGTCAAGAATCCTAAAGTATTAAACTCCCTCTCCCGAGCAATAGTGAAAATATTATTAATTACCGACTTCGATATCCTTATAAAAATCTAGTAATTAATAATTCATTACGTTCTGTGATTCTTTGTTAACGACTTCAAATGAACTATAGATTCTCCCGAACTCTATAAAACTCATAGGATATATTATCTAGATCCTATTCAAAATCCCTCTCTCCCGAGCGATATATTCTAAACATTCATCATCTCATTTTTTGGCAACAAACAAGAAGCATTAAACGCAAGAGAATATAAATAAACCGAATTATAACTTCATAAAAATCAAATTGACAATCAATACATATGTTCAAGCATAGGCTACATCACAAAAACTTGTTGTTGATATTTTATATCGTACCGTAAGTGTACAGTGTCAAGTTTTAGTAAAGACAAGTGAAAGAGTGTCGAACCCACTGGGATTGTATTCCACTCACACTAAGTACTATAATTGATAATCCTAACTTTATTTAGAAAATAATTAAATTAAGATTAAAACTAAAAACCAAAGAAACGAGATATTAAAATGTTTGATTAAGAGAATCCAAGATAAGAGATATTCTAGAGTCTGATTTCACCTAGCTATCCCCTATGTATTTATCATGCCAATCAATCATTTCTCAATTGTATTATTTATAAGTCAAGAATCCTAACGTATTCAACTCCATCTCCTGAGCAATAGTGAAAAGATTATTAATTACCGACTTTGATATCCCTATAAAAATCTAGTAATTAACAATTCATTACGTTTTGTGATTTTTTGTTAACGACTTCAAAAGAACTATAGATTCTCCCGAACTCTATAAAACTCCTAGGTTATATTCTCTAGATCCTATTCAAAACCCCTCTCTCCTGAGCGATAGATTCTAAAAATTCATCATCTCAATTTGTGGCCAACAAACAAGAAGCATAAACGCAAGAGAATATAAAAATTGAATTATAACTTCACAAAATCAAATTGACAATCAATACATATGTTCAAGCGTAGGCTACATCATCCTCTAGAACAATGGAGTTAGTTTATGAATAAAGATAAAAACAATAAGAATATGGTCATGAATCTAATAGAAATCATTAGAGTTTTAAGAAATAAACTAGATGATAAAACTCGAATTGAATCCTTTCGTCTTCAGACGTCACCGCCTTTATCTCCTCTCGTCACTCTTCAATCTTCCTCATTGGATCTCTCTAAAAATACGTGTCTTGTGTCTTGAGTTGTGTATTGGCCTCCTTTTTAGGTTTTGGATGAGCTTATGTATTTATAGGGAAGTCCCGGAGTCATTATACATGTAAACACGACTGAATTAAATTTCTGGGGTCTTGTCGGGGCACCGTGGCGCAGAAAAGTGGCGTTGCGGCGCCCAACTTGCTGTATTTTTCTATTGTCTCACTGAAGGGGCGCCGCGACGCCAGGAAGTGGCACCGCGACGCAAATCACTTTTTCTGGCTGCTATTTTCTGCATTTTTCGCTCTTCCTCGTGCTTTCGATGCATCCGTAAGGTCCCAAAACAAGTATAATTGCCCCAAGATCCATGTTCCAATGCTTCCCACAAATAAAACATAAAAGAAACTACAAAATATATTAAATGATACAGAATCTAACAAAATAGTAAGCTAAGAATGCAAGAATAAGTGGGTATAAACCGCACTTATCAAATATCCCCAAACTTAAGATTTTGCTAGTCTCGAGCAAAAGACAAAATAAAAACTTAACAAAAAAATTAAAAAAAGTAATTAGGCCACTTTCGTAGGGATCACGATTGCATTTAGCATATGCAACAAGCCTTCAGCGACGACATCTACAAACGTCATTCACACACATGCAATCATTCAAAAATAAATAAAATAGTCCTTATAGTTATGCATAATATTGTTCTCAATGCAACTTAAATCCAAGTTCTTGAATAAATCATCTAAGCCAGACTCAAAGTGTGTGTGTAACGGTTTGTTCACAGCTCGACTCTTAAGTAAGCCAACTCAATAATTTTGTCTCAAAAATTGGGATCCGATGGGTCAAACCAACCTAGATATCTCAAAAGTACTCTTTATTTGCCTTTATATGCTCAGTATAAAGGCAAAGTGTGTGTGTAACGGTTTGTTCACAGCTCGACTCTTAAGTAAGCCAACTCAATAATTTTGTCTCAAAATTGGGATCCGATGGGTCAAACCAACCTAGATATCTCAAAAGTACTCTTTATTTGCCTTTATATGCTCAGTATGGTACAATTTTTCCTTTTTTTTTCCTTTTTTCTTTTTTTTTCAACACAGCTACCCTTTAAGGTAGCATTTCTCCTCATGGTGGTCCTAACACTCGCCCATGAGTAGCTTCACGCTTATCAGTTATAGATGGTTTAACTTATTCTTTTTTCATTTTTTTTCAAATTTTTTTTCTTTCAATTTCTTATCATACCATACATCATACCCTAGCATATTTAGATAGATATCTAAGAAAAAGATCATTCATCGGCAAATAATTTCTTCAACTAGTCAGTTTGTCAATTACTTAGGTTTTTACTGTTAAAATATATTGTTAAATGCTTATGAGTCTAACCTATATCACCTACTCAAGGCATCAGATAAAAATCAATTGAGAACTTCTCGTTTCTAAGATTTCATCAAAAGCAAAAAAATTCTTCATTAGACTAATGTTTTACTATCTAAGACGAAATTTTTTTTAAAATAGTTGGAACTATCACTACATGCGCACACCCCCAAACTTAAAACTTACATTGTCCTCAATGTAAGATAAACATAAATAAACAAAAGTAAGGAATAACACTACCGTGCATGGAGTTGATCAGGCTCCTACTGGTCAGAATTTGGTTGCGCGGGTTGTATGGGTCGTGCTACCTGCATAAATACATGCATACTAATAAACAATCAAATAGCACAATAAAATAAAATAAAGACAATAAAAATAAACAAATGAAAATGCAAGGGTTGCCTCCCCGCTAGCGCTAAGTTTAACGTCTTTAGCCAGACACAACCACCCAAGTGATCATGAAGGCTTCAATGTAAAGGACCTTGTAATCTCTTGTGATTTATTCTTTGGCATCTACTGGTGATTAAGACATGAAAAAAATAGATTGGCAGGTTGTGGCAGTTTATCCATGGATGGTTCTCCAGGGTCTACTGATTTTGAACTGCACATCTGGAAAAATTGGCTCAACCTCCTTTTTAACATTCCAGAGATCATCTTCAAGTGAGCACTGACCATTATTTTCCTCTTTTTACGGCCTTTGGGGAGTGGTTTTAGGTCTAGCTGCGGAGAATCTTCTTTTATGCATGGCTGCATTATGCTCGTAAGTTGCTGAAATACTGATTCACCCTCCGTGTTTGTAACTCTCTTATCTACAATATCTACCCTGTGATATTCTGCATCACCTTGAGGACTTGGTATGGCTCTGAAAACACTAAAGGTGACTTCTTCATCTTGAACTCTTATTTTCAATTCACCTTTGTTATCTTCTTCCGTTACTGTTTGCTTCTTTGCCTTGACTGCCTTGGTCGTGAGAGGTGTCTTTAATCTCTTTTCGACTCCTAAGGATTATGGGTTGACAATGCTCTTTGGGGTTAACTTAAGTATTACTAGGAAACACTTATTTCTGTTGATTAGCCAAGGAATAAACAATCTGCCCAATCTGTACTTCTAAAGATTTCATTGTTGCCCCTATATTGCCCATAAGTGTTTCATTGTTGTTCATCCTCGACTCATTCTTCTCAAACCTCTCTGAAGTTGTAGCTACAAACGTGCTCATGAGGTCTTATAAGGTTGGTTTCTGCTCAGTTATTTTATTATTAAAGCCATAAGGAGGTTGCAAGACGTTCTCTATATTAGCATATGACAAGTTCGGATGATAATAGTTAGGCATATGACTGCCTCTATAGTTGTTGAAGTTCCGGTTGTTTACATACTGTACTTGCTCAAAACCTGCTCCTTTGTTGGGTAAAAGCATTCTATTAGCAGAAGCAGCTTTAATAGATGGTTGTCCCATTTGATTTGTCAATGCTGCTAGATGAGTCGTAAGGGATGATACTGTTGGACAATTATGACCCATAGCGTCACTATTTATACAGATCATGGTGTTGTTGTACAAATTAACTATGTGACAAATGAGATTGCACTCTTATCATTTGTGATTAGATCACCTAGATGTATAAATGATGAGACTTCCCTATGATTTGTTCCTGGATGGAGAAAGATATTAGACAGTATCAGTCCACGTAGGATAAATCATTAAATATCCATAGTCAGAGTATTTATCGATGGGCACAACGACATAGTTATCATATATTTGGGTATAGGATACTCATGCAAGTGTAATAGGAGGTTGTGTTTTACCGATGGTACGGGAAACAGCTTCGCTCTGGATAGACCCCTGCGGAATCCCATTGGTAGTATGACTATGTGTCTATGGGAGTCTACAATCAGGGTAGGTGTATTTGGTCTTAACCTGAGACTTGCACCGCTAATACTTGTGACAATCAATATGCTTTGGTTGCGGTCGTCCAGGGCTTTAACAGGTTCTGTGTACGCCAATGCTGGGTATATTGAGAATTATAGTGTGTTGGGTGTGATGTTAAGACGGAAGTATCACTCTAGTCATATGGAGATGATGGTCACATAGGATACAGAACTCGTTCTCTTAAATGCTCGAGCTATCGGGATATTATGACTAGGTCATGTATATCCGATTATAGAGACTAGTTGCCAGACATCCGATATATGCTTCGTACGGGGCAGACACAATTCCAGCCCCAGGCCTAGCACGTGAACATCCGATACTGGATCGACATACACAATACTACGGTATACTACGCTTGATATAGATCAGATATTCCTATAAGGATATTTCTGGAGAATTGGGTAGGCATGGCGCTTTGCTAGAAGCCAACCTTGTCTTGTAAATCGGTATAAACGTAGTATGAGGTACTTACGTGTTCGGATAGTCCGACGACCGTATTTACTGCCAACGTATCCGGGGATCTCATGGGTCGCTTCCCGAAGATTCACCGATGACGTATGACTCGCACTTTAATTAATCTGGGATTAATTAGAAGAGAGAGAAAATTAATCTGGGATTAATTGCGGAGATATTTTATCTGGGAGAAAATATTAATTAAAGAGAGAGAACGATTAATTTGGAATTAATCGATAAAATAATATATTCGATATATTATGTGAAATTGGATTTCGACGCAGAATTAAAATTAGATTTTAATTCGGGCGAACGAATTAATTTAGAATTAATTCGTTAGCGACGTGAATAGTGATTTCGCTAGGCGTAATCGTTTAATTACGTCGCGACGGAAAATTCGTTAATTTGGAATTAGCGAACCCGAGCCCGGGATTGTTTGCGAGCGCATTCGTATTTCAAATTCGAGTACGGCACGCAAGTCAAATCGTGTGTCAAATCGCAAGTCACATCAAGCGTCAAATCACTGATGTGACAATTTGATTGATTGATTTAAGTGATTGATGTGGTAGTTGAAAATCATTTATTGCTTTTTGCTTTTTGACTTTTGCTTTTTGATTTTTTGAAAATTGAAAAGGGTTTTTATTTTTTAATTTTTGGAAAATCAAAAATATATAAAACATTTTCTTTTTCTTTTCTCTCTCTCACCCACACGGTTTTCTCTTTTCTCTCTCTTCTCTCACACGGCTTGGAGCCATATTCTTCTTCTTCAATTTTCTGGTTCTGCCGAGCCAAAAAGAGAAGCAAGAGAGTATTTTGTTGCAAAATACAAAGTGCTAGCACACACTTGAGTCATCCTAAGGTGTTAGGGCAGTGTTCTTGTGAGCTTGGAATCCGTTTTTGAAGCTTGAAGCTTGGTGCTTCCATGGAGTCATCAATGGCCGAATTCTTGGAGGAGTTTCACAACCCAAATCGAGCAGTCTACGAGCTAGAAGAGCCACTGCCGAGCTTATTGGAGGAGTTGTCTTCTTCGCGTCGCAAGATCCGGTCAATGTGAGTATATTCCGCACCTCATTTGATGTGTATTCACTTGTTTCATTGTTTGATTTCATGATCTTGGGACCTAATCTAGACACCAACAGATACTTGAGATGTCAGTGCAGCAATAGGATTTTCCATCTCTTCTTTTCCAACTCTCCTTTCACGAAAGAAAATAAAAAAATATAACAATAAAAAAATAAAAAAATAAAAAAAAATAAAAATCTAAATTAAAGCTAAGGTTACTTGGTAATAGTATTAATATGAATTAAATTAACAATCCCTGGCAACAGCGCCAAAAACTTATTGTTGATATTTTATATCGTACCGTAAGTGTACAGTGTCAAGTTTTAGTAAAGATGAGTGAAAGAGTGTCGAACTCACAGGGATTGTATTCAACTCACACTAAGTACTATAATTGATAATCCTAACTTTATTTAGAAAATAATTAAATTAAGATTAAAACTAAAAACCAAAGAAACGAGATATTAAAATATTTGATTAAGAGAATCCAAGATAAGAGATATTCTAGAGTCTGATTTCACCTAGCTATCCCATATGTATTTGTCATGCCAATCAATCATTTCTCAATTGCATTGTTTATAAGTCAAGAATCCTAAAGTATTCAACTCCCTCTCCCGAGTAATAGTGAAAAGATTATTAATTACCCACTTTGATATCCCTATAAAACTCTAGTAATTAACAATTCATTACGTTCTGTGATTCTTTGTTAACGACTTCAAAGGAACTATAAATTCTCCCCGAACTCTATAAAACTCCAAGGTTATATTCTCTAGATGCTATTCAAAATCCCTCTCTTCCGAGCGATAGATTCTAAACATTCATCATCTCAATTTGTGGCAAAAAAACAAGAAGCATTAAACGCAAGAGAATATAAATAAACTGAATTATAACTTCATAAAAATCAAATTGACAAACAATACATATGTTCAAGCATAGGCTACATCATCCTCTAGAACGATGGAGTTAGTTCATGAATAAAGATAAAACCAATAAGAACTTGGTCACGAATCTAATAGAAATCATTAGAGTTTTAAGAAAGAAACTAGATGAAAAAACCCGAATTGAATCCTTTCGTCTTCGTACGTCACCGCATTCGTCTTCTATTGTCGTTCTTCAATCTTCCTCATTGGATCTCTATAAAATATGTGTTTTTGTGTCTTGAGTTGTTTATTAGCCTCATTTTTAGGGTTTGGACGAGCTTATGTATTTCTACGGAAGTCTTAGAGTCCTTACACATGTAAAACATGACCGAATTAAGTTTCTGGGGTCCTGTCAGGCCGCCGCGATGCTGGAAAGTGGTGTTGCGGCGCCCAACTTGTGGTATTTTTCTATTGTCTCACTAAATGGGTGCCGCGACGCCAGTCACTTTTTCTGGCTACTGTTTTCTGCATTTTTTGCTCTTCCCGCGTGCTTTCGATACGTCCGTAAGGTCCCAAAACAAGTATAATTGCCCCAAGATCCATGTTTCAATCCTTCCTATAAATAAAACATAAAAGAAACTATAAGATACATTAAATGATACGGAATCTAACAAAATAGTAAGGTAAGAATGCAGGAATCAGTGGGTATAAATCGGACTTATCAAATTTACTGACCAAGTAGTGTAAACCTTGACCAGAAATTGTCTAAGAATGACAACGTCATGATACAACTTAATGTCAGTTGCAACGTTTTTGTAACAATATCATTACTAATCATTCTAAGGTCTGTTACGTCGTTACCATATAAAAAGCGATGTTATATAATAGAAACTGTTTATTTTATTCATAATAAAATATTATATAAGTATTTACAGGGAAATACATAAGAAAATTGGCGCTCTGAGCACCAACCCTAAAAAATTCTCCCACTTGCTCTAGTGTCAATATCGTTTGTATCTAATACACATTTGACTCCATATGTTTATCAAATAACTTCGGAGCAATGGCCTTGGTAAGCGAGTCTGCTACATTATCTTCACTCGGTACCTTGCACACGACAATGTCCCATAGCGACACAATCTCTCAAATGATGTGGTACTTACGTTCCACAAGCTTCGACTTCTGATGTGCCCTTGGTTCCTTTGCTTACGCAATGGCTTCAGTATTATCACAGTATAACAAAATCAGATTCTTGATACTTGGGACTACTCCTAATTCTGTGATAAAGTTCCTAACCCATAAAGCTTCCTTTGCAGATTCAGAAGTTGAAATATATTCCGCCTCTGTGGTGGAATCAGCTGTTGACCCCTGTTTGAAACTCTTCGAACAAACTGCTATTGGGGTTGGTGCTCAGAGCGCCAATCCGGACCGTATTTATGTCTGATTCATGAATATGAACAATCCATTTTTCCATAATATTACTTATTTATGGTTGCAACTCTTGTTTATACATACATATTCGATCTGATTACGATTAGATTGAAACTAAATGTGGTTTAGTGATATGTATATATTAGACAATGGCTCGATAATATATAATGTAGTACACAATTACAAAACTAGTTTGTAATTGAAATTGGGAAGTGACACTGCTAAATGTATATTATCAAACATAGTTCCTGGTCAAGATTTACTAACATGGGTCGGTTAGTCAAATTCGTTGAGACCAGTACATGTTGTATAGACGTGTAGGTATTCATAGTGGATAAACACTGAATGACTCACTGAAGATTCTTAATAGATGGTACACCAACGTCAATAAGAATCTTCTCGGGTTGAGTAGCATAGTGGTCCTTCGACTTGAGATACCATTGTGGATGTATGAGACATCTTCCATACTTAGATGGCAGTCACATAACCGATCTATTTAGATCAGACCTCCACATGATCGTTGGGTGTGGACCGATCCTCAGGATATCCAGTGTGTATCAAGATAGGATCCGTCAGTTCTGTATACAGAGCATAGGTAGTCCATATGTGATTAGCAATCTGTTAAATCTATGGCCATAGTATACTTCGGAAGTAAGTTCCGAATGTTATTTAGAGATTGCTAATAGATACGTCGATGGGATTATATCTATAGAGATTTGACGTTTATATCTATATCACTGGGTTAATCCGGATACCTGTAACGGAGGGATTATACGTATGCCATGACCTCGACCTGTATGATTTAGCTAGTTTATCTGTGGTCGTCATAATTTACGGGTGGGTAGATTATTGACATGAAATTAGATTTTGTGACGGATATGCCTGAATTTAGAGAGTCTCACTAATGAAATATACTCGTAGAGCACTAGGGCAACTTTTATGAATAATGGTGATTATTTATAAATCGTTTAAACGTTAAACGAAAGATACATGCAATAGAGGCCGAACCGTCATTTCATAATTAATATGTATTTGTATTTAATATATGATATTATTAAATACACATTAATAAATTGTCAAATAAAGGTATTTGAAATATATCATTTATATATATATTGAGATATTTAAAGCAAATATAATACATATATTTGAGATATTTATATTTAATTAATTAATTGATTAATTATTTAATTGTTAAATAATTAATATAATTAAAATATAAATATCTTACCAAATGATAAAGTTAAGAAATGATTATAAGTGTATATTGTTGACTTATATATTAAAGGAAATGGTTGTCAAATTGAGATTGACTTCTTAATATATTTGTTTTAATTGTTAAAAATTGAAAATATCAATTTCCTTTTATTATTGTAATTTTCGGCCAACACCCTAAAATGAATATAATTGTTATATTTTTTAGTTGCTTCTGTTGACTTATGAATTTTCATTAAAGGTGTAATGATAAAGTTTGCAAGTTGATAAAGTAACTTTAAATGAAACAAAAAAAATAATAATATCTAAATATTTATACTACACCAATTCGGCCAAGGCTAATTTTGGAGGAGGTATATATTGTTTTGTTTCATTTTTAGGGTTTAACAAGTTCATTAGACACCAAATATAACACAAAAGTAGTTGAGAGAAAAGCTTGAAGGCTAAAGGAAAAAGGCTTGGAAAATCTTGGTTTTGTAAATTTTTCTTCAAAGTCTTCAACATGAAAATTGTTTCTAACATGCTTAGAATCATCTTGTGTTTCTTTGGTGTTGTCTATTCTCTTATAGTTTGTGTTTATTTAGTTGTGAATTTGAATGAAAGAAATATGCATGTAAGTAAGCTTGAAATGGTTTCAAAGGCTTACTTTTGATTCTTTGGAAATCAAGTTGCCATTCTAGAGTTGTTGAGCCACTCCTTGGTGACCTAGAATTGTTCTAGAGTTATTTAAAAGTGGTGATACTTGTTTGGTGTTGTAAAGAATGAACTAAAGTGTTGGATTTTAAAGATTTGGTAAAATTGCTCAATTTGATGAAATTGAAAAATTAGGGTTCTTAACCCACTCCAAATTTGGGAATTTTCATAGATATGATGTATTATGGAGTGTATATGATGGATGTAAAATTTTGGGTTGATTGGATTTGATCTTGGCATATTTTTAACAAAAGAGACTAAATTGTAATTAACCGAAAATTTGGGGACCTCTCGGCAATTTGCTTAAAGTTTGGGATCTTTGTTGCAATCTGATTTTGATGTATTGGATATGTTAAAAATCATTTTAGAACTGATTTAGAATCATCCAAAATTATATTTGACAATTTTTGGACTAAAATGATCAATTTGTAAAGTTTTGGGCCAATTCGATAATTACCAAGAAATTTTGTTTCTTGTGTAATTTTTCAGAATTTGATAATTGGATAATTAAATAAATAAGTTTATTTAATTGATCCAAGAAAAATTTTGAAATCGGAAAATTTGATTTTCCGCGTTTCCGCTTGGTTACCGGACTTCGCCATAAAACCCCAATAAAATGGTATCAGAACGAGTCTGATTCTTGGCCCCTGATATGATTAGCCCTTTAAATCTAATGTTTATTCTTGTCTTTACTTGATACATGCATGCTTTAATTTAATTTGATTAAATTGAAGTGTATGACACTTTGTGGAATATCACCGCTTAATAAGGTTTTAAAGTAACTGGTATTTGGAATACTTGTTTCTTGGTTCGCCTTGTCAATACGGTTTATAAATACTTTTCTGTGACTACATCCAAGACCGTGCCTCTGCTGTGAGGGTGTAGCCGATAGAGATTTATTTATGCCGGATGTATACTTGATACTAGATAAATTCAAGCGAAAGCGGAATCCTGAACGTGCCCAAGCTATCAGGGTTACACAAGTAGCTTGAGTTTATCATTGTCGAGTTTAACCTTGATACGCCTCCTGTGAACGTGCCCAAGCTGTCACAATGAGAAACGGTCAGAAACAAAACTGGAGTCACAATAAGTGTGATTAACAATGAGTTGTCTACCTGTGAATATACGTAGGCGAGACCGTGTCACTGTTGTGAGTCGAAATATATTCATGGGGTCCACTTCCCATTATGGAATTCGATTTAATTATTGAATTCTCATTTTTCCTTTGGGGATTACGGTATTACGTAAAATAATGGGAGACACTGCTAAGTTTAAAAATTCCATAACTTAGGCAGTGTGTATTATTGACGGTGCGTAATCACAAGCGTATAACGCAAGCATACGTATCGTTCAAGTAGTATAAAAAGTATCGATCCCACGATGAGTTAATACCTAATCTATTAATTTTATGAGGTCAAATGATTACTAGTATCTAACAGGTTGTTTGATTGATTTGAAATGGTGATGATTCTAAATTTAAAAACAAGTAATTAAAATTGCACGAAAGTAGGTTTAAGAAAATTCAATATTAGGAAACTATCTAGGGTTGTGAATCTTTCTAATATCTTTTAAAAGATGAAGTGGTTATTTCATGTTTGTGTAATAAATCGGTTTACTAACCTGGAACACAAAATTATGCAAAAGCCTTTGTCGATGGTCAGATGCAGATACCCAGTATAACCTAATTGAACCATATGTCTATGTCAACCAAATTACCTGGATTCATTAAGTTTAAGTTCCAATTATGGCTACCCCCGCCCGACAGGTATATGTCTATCCTGTAAGGAAATCTATTAAAGGGTTATCTATCCTCAAGGAAGATCGTGGGCTATTAAGTCTAAGGCTGAAACCTAAAATTCATTTGTCATGTTTATTTTAGATTTACCATATCACTCTTATTAGTGTCCAATTAACAAGACGCATTAAGCTTAAGACTTAATAAGTAAACCTTTAAATTACCGAAACTACAAAATAACCCCTTATAAACCGGTGATATTAGAATTCATCACAACCCCAGATAACTAACTTAGTTACGACACATAACTAGGGCTAGTAAAATAAAAGACATAAAGTAAAAATGCTGAAAAGTAATTGCGGTAAAGTAAAAGCTGAAAAATAAATGACAATAAAATAAAATGCTAAGGTAAAAGGATCAACTTTTACTATTTACTATTTAGATATCTCCCTTAATATAATATATTAACTTGTGATTATTTTACCAACCAGCCAAATAGGCGGTAACCTGATTAAGTCAAATTAAGTCCAACCAGCCATAAAGGCGGAACCAAAATAAACCTGCCATATAGGCGGTAAGAAAATTTAATTACCAACCGACCAATCTGGCGGTATCCTTGCTTAGTCAGATTTAAACCAGTTTAAAATGAATTACCAACCGACCAATATAGCGGTATCCTCATTAAGTCAAATTTTAAATAGTGAATATATTATATTTAAGGGAGATTAATCTAAATATCAATAGTAAAAGAATTACATTTCACCCTAGCAGGGGGAAGTTACCTCCTCATGGTTGAATAGTAAAAACTGTAAAAGTAAATAAAGTAAATTACTATTACTATTACAGAACATAATTAAAATTTAATTACAAAACTGAAATTAAAAGAAACTAGATAGAAAACTCCCTATTTACATCAGAGAATTCAGAGAGGAAGGTACATTTAAAACTGAAACCTCGAGCTCTATTTATAGACCCAGGTAGGAATCGCGCGTCACGACGCGTAAGGCTTTGCGCGTCGCGACGCGCGACGTGTCAACTTCTGGTTCGTCGGCTTCAGATTCTTATCTGCCACGTGGCATTATGGATAAGGTGATAATGTGACATGTGGCAAGACGGCTGGCAACTCAATGGTTATGCTGACGTGGTGATGATGTGGCACTGATGTGGCGACAGGTGGCGATAGTGATTGTCGGCATCATAGAATGATGACACGTGACACACTATGATTGGTTGATGATGACGTGGCGGTGATGTGGCATGTTGACTCAGTCAACTGGTGATGTGGATGATGACGTGGCTGACATGTGGAGTGACACGTGGCGACGGCGATTGTCGGCACCATAGGATGATGACACGTGGCACGTCGCACGTTAGCAGATCGGTTGTGATGGTGACACGTGGCACGATGCACGTTAGCAAAGTCAAACTTCTCAGATTCTGACATGTGGACTCGGCGCATGTTAGCATGGATCGGCGCACGTTAGGTGTCACGACGCCAAAGGCTTGCGCGTCGCAACGCGCAAAATTACGAAAATGCTCTTTTGTCCGTTTTTCACTATTTTGGCCCAAAATCACCTCCAGAGAGTCCTGAAACTTTATTTATCTACAAAATAACATAAAACACATCAAAATATTCACAAAACTCAAGAAACTATACAAAATATTAAGTTAAATGAGTGGGAAATAGTGATATAATTACCACTCATCAATTATTATGGAAATTGCCGCTTGTTTGTTTCCTTATTCTATTGTTTATATAGAATTGAACTTTTATTTACTGCACACATATTTTGATATGTTATCTAGCTTGACTCTTTGTTGCAGTTATTCCAGAATAGGTTCTAGATACTATTAGACTAGGATATTATTAGATTGGTCTAAACCATCGGGAACTATTGTTCCGATTTTCTTGAAAAATCAATATGGTTAATGACTTAATTTCTAAGCCATGATATATAATCTAGATAGATATCCCTTTTAGGATATAATAATTTAGAGAGAATAGTTTCTTATGCAGTAAGAATTGACTTGAATTTGTTCATGTCTCGAGATTATTGATTAACATTAAGAAAGCCCCATTAGGTATTTGTTTATCTAGTAATGGCGTTTCTTAGCTTTAGTGACCTTTAGAGGCAATGTGTCTGACATAATTTGCTAATCAATTATTTGCAATTATTGTGAATAGTTGAAGGCAAATAGTAAAGCTAAAGGAAGGAGATGCGTATAGTTGTGTATTGAAAATATCGATTCTCACAATACGACAACTATAGGTATTGGATACCAGATCTCCCGTCTAGTTATTTAAAATATTAGTTAATGATTGTTTTGATATTTGATATCAGAACTTGCGACTATTGGATAGTTACTTGTTCTTTATAAATAATTGTTATATATTTTAAATATAACTAGTAATGTCATTGAAGTAGAGATAAACATTAAGAAAAATTATTCGGTAAAATAAATAATTTAGAACGGTGTTTTATGAGTTTAATCATTTAAGAATTATATGCTTATTCCGTATGGTAAAGGATGGTTTGATACGAGATCACACCACACATCCTTATCCATTTAATGAATATTGTATTTAGGAAGGTGATTAAGATCTCGTTTAACCAATGATTGTCATTGGACCACCAAATTTATTTAACTGATACATTGGATGTATGTAGTTTAATAAATAATAATTGCTTAAGGTAGTTTTCTTTATTTCGTAACTTAGTTGATGAATTTTCATAACTTAGTTACGTGTTTCTGAAAGAACACATATTGAACGTCTTGAAATGATCAAGAATTTTCAATCTATTCTGATGAAATGCAGATTGAACATTTTTGACTGGTTCAAAGATATTCAATCTGAAGTTCTTGAGAACTCTATCCTTAAAATTCATTACATGTCTTTGAACTGTTCAAAGATCTTTGATACGATCAAACATATGAATTTAAAGCAATTAGTTCTAAGGTTATTCAGTGAATATGATTATTATTCAATATTATTCTTCCACGATTCCATCTTGATGGAATTGAGTAGTGGGAGCAGTCGAATCTTATATGATTTGATTCGTTTGATATTGCATGTTACCAAATTAGTTTCAATACTCTTGGGGATATGCTCCAGTAACACTAGTTCATCTTTTTAATTTAGGTTCCATTAATTTCTACAGTTACATATATGATATGTATAGGTAGAAAATTCGAATCTTGAAAAGTTTGAGATTTGAATCTTTCTTTTATGTAATAGTTATATAATGGAAATTACTTACACCTCGGAGGTATAAGTAAAAGTTTATGGTTTATTCTGTTTAATAGAATATTATATTCTATTTGATAGAATATCTTTTTTACGATCCTAAGTAATAAAATCATTTTATTACTTGGTGTGTAACATCGGATGTTAACAATTGTAGAAAAGACTTGACTTATTGAAGTCAAATGTGAGAATGATAAATTATAAATGGAACTACATAATTCATAAGATGAAACAACCCTTATACATCTTCTATATAAGTCTAATACGATATCAGAATCATTTCCGAGTATTTGATACTTAATGGTTTTGTTGTTTTCTTACCGAAGAAAATTATCCTATAAGTTATAATGGAAGCGATATTTGATATCGATTTTGGAAGTTCACTATTGAACCATAGATCTAAGATTGTTCGTAACTTACTACGATCAAGTTTTGAACTTGATTAAGCTTTAATTATGAATTAGTTCATGATATGTGCTAATAGTTTGTGCAGAAAAAACAGTGTGAGCTTATTAAAGGTTTGACCTTTATAGTATGACAGTGAGAAAGGTTATACTCAGCAATCTATTATAGATTCTGAGAAAACTTGTCTCTAGTCACGCTAATTGAACAATTAAAGATATATTGGTTAATGTTGATAATAAACAGTACATTTTAGCTAAAGAATGCAAAATGGAGTTTTTTGAATGGATTGTTCAGATAAGAGATCATTTGCGATTTCTTTGTTAGAAGAGCTCATTCTAGAATGGCCCTAGAGTTTATGTTCTGTTCAGATCGCAGCTTAGTGTGCTAGCTTATAGAGCCTATTGTATACTCGGATAAGTTTTCCGGAAATCTGTGTTCTCTGTTTTTGATATCGTCAGATTGTCTGATCTTGTCAAATTATAGAGAATACATATGTGATTGAAGGGTTAGTGGGAGCGTACAAATTACTTTCTAGTGTTATATATCCTAACGAAATTATCATTATTATGGTATTAATTGTTGGGTTTTCTAAGTCATCCCAAGATCAATTAAGCAATGAAAAGTGCGAATACAACAAAGTAAAGTTGCGAAATACTTACATTGATCGGCTTTTGCGATGCGAAGAACAACAAAAAACTTCCTTGAAGCTTTCGGCCATGCCTCCAATTTGTGTTCCGTGTGTTTCGGTCAACCTCCATGGAAATGATCTTCAAGCTCCAAACTTTGTGAATGGATTCCATGCTCAAGAGTTGGTTTCCCTATCACCTTTGTGTGACCCCTTGGATGTGCTAGCATCATTGAAAAATTTGCCACAAATATTTCTATTGTTTCTAGTTATTCTCGGCCAAGCCAAGAAAATTAGAGAGAAAATGGCCCTTGGCCGAGAGTTTAGGGAGAAGAGATGGAGAGAAGATGTCAAGTGTGTTGTGTTTTGATTTTCAAAAATCAAATAACCATTTTCAAAAAATCCCACTTTCCAAAAATGGTACAAGGCTTTTAAGTCTTCCAACCACCATCATCAATCACAAGTGACAACCATCACATCACTCAAAGTGATGTGACTTCCATCACAAGAATGACTAATGATGTGACGCGTGATGTGACTTGTGGGCCCCACTTGATTCAAAATGCGAGAGGGCCCGCAAACACTCTCGGGCTCGGGTTCGCTAATTTCGAATTAACCAATTTTCCGGTGCGACGTAATTAAATCAAATTTAATTAAATAATTATGCCTAGCAAAATTACTATTTACATCGCTAGCGAATTAATTCTAAATTAACTCGTTTGCCGAATTAAAATCTAATTTTAATTTCGCGTCGAAATCTAATTTCGTATAATATATCGAATATATTATTTTATCGATTAATTCCAAATTAATCGTTCTCTCTTTAAATAATATTTTATCCCAGATAAAATATCTCCGTAATTAATCCTACATTAATTTTCTCTCTCTATTAATTAATCCCAGATTAATAATGTACGAGTCATACGTCATCGGTGAATCTTCGGGAAGCGACCCATGAGATCCCCGGATATGTTGGCAGTAAATCCAGTCGTCGGACTATCCGAACACGTACGTACCTAGTACTACGTTTTTACCGATTTACAAGACATGGTTGGCTTCTAGCAAAGCACCGTGCCTACCCAATTCTCCAGAAATATTCTTAAAGGAATATGTAATCTATATCAGGCGTAGTATACGTCGTATAGCATATTGCGATCCAATATCGGATGTCACGTGCTAGGCTTGGGGCTGGAATTATGTCTACCCCGTATGAAGCACATATCGGATCTCTGGTAACTAGTCTATATAATCAGATAAACATGACCTAGTCATAATATCCCGATAGCTCCAGCATATAAGAGCACCAGTTTCGTATCCTATGTGATCATCATCTTCACTATGACTGAAGTGATACTTCCATCTTGACATCACACCCAATACACTACAATTCTCAATATACCCAGAAGAGGCGTACACAGAACCGATTAAAGCCCTGGACGACCAAAACCAAAGTATATTGATTGTCGCAAGTATTAACGATGCAAGTCTCAGGTTAAGACCAAATACACCTACCCTGATTCGGACTTCCATAGACAGATAGTCATACTACCAATGGAATTTCGAGGGGTCTATCCAGAGCAAAGATGTTTCCGTACCATCGGTAAACACAACCTCCTATTACACTTGCATGAGTATCCAATACCCAAATATATGAGAACTATGCCGTCATGCTCCCACAACGCGCAAAAGTATAATACTAGTCTATTCTGCATTATCGATGTCCAATCTCGATAATACTCCGACTAGGAATGTTTTAATGATTAAACCTTCATGGATTGATACTGTCTCATATCTTATCAATCCGGAACTAATCATATGGACTTTTATCATTTATATATCCCGGTAATCTAATTACAAATGATAAAATAGCAATTTCCTTTGTCACATAGTTAATTTGTACAACAACACCATGTTCTGTACAAATAGTGATGTTATGGGTCATAATTGTCCAACAATCTCCCACTTGGCCTATAGCCAATCACTCAAGTGTCCTACACTTGAACTATGTATGGTTCGCTCAAACTTCTGCTGAGAAAAATGCTTTCGTCAGCGGATTTGCGAAATTATCATCTGATGCGATTTATTCGATCATCACATCGCCACGATGTATGATCCGAACGAATAGATGAATAGTTGAAGTATTTACTCGGATCGTTGATGAGACCATTAATTCTTTAGCCTGTGCAGTAGCCTAGCTCAGCTACTAACAGAACTACTCCTAATCTTATTAGGATTATTATAGATCCTAAGTGCTTCTATTACTGCCTCAGCTGTAACAATATTCCGCTTTTGTTGTTTATTCGGCAACAGTATCTTGCTTGGAAGATTTCCAGCTCACTGTTCCATTATTCAAACTATATAGTACCCCTTATTACGACCTATAGTCGTTTTTATCGGTTAGGAAACTTACAGCAGTGAACCCAGTCACTTCAAGTTCTCCATCTCCATAGTTTAAGAAATCATCTTTTGTTCATCTAAGATACGTAAGGATGTTCTTAACATCAATCCAGTGACCATCACTTGGATTGGCCTGATTGTGACTCCATATGCTCAAAGCATATGAGACACCAGGTCACGTACATTTCATTCAATGTACGAGTTCTCAGAGAATGCCAACAACTTTTAGATCTATCCCAGTAGATCCTTATTCCTAGAATAAAGGTTGTTTCTCCAAGAATTCTATGGAGAATTTTCATGAAAGCCAAGCTTTCACCGATTGTATTATGGGAATGTCATTTCCAAGAAATGATAAAGCATCATTATATAGGACAATTACTGTTAGTGCGCTCCCACTAACCTCCTTATATACACAAGAATTCTATTCGTTTTGAATTAAATCATATACCATTATGATTACATCAAAATGATAGTTCCATGAACATAATGCTTGCATCAATCCATAAATGGATCGATTAACTTGCAAACCTTGTTTGTTCATTTTGGTATGACAAAACCGTCAGGATGTTGTAAACATCCTCCAAAAGGTTTCCGTTTAAGGAAATCGATTTTGACATTCAGCTGCCACATTTCATAAATGAAACATGCAACATTAGAAAGCATTATCCAAATGGATTTACCATGGCAACGGTTAAAAGGTTTCATTGTAATCGACACAATGTTGATAACGATACCTTTTCGCTACATGCCTAGCTTAGTACGTTGGCTTGTTGCCATCCATGTTTGTCTTCATTGAAGACTTATATAGTACCAATAAGCACAATGCCTTTCGGTACATCAACTAGTGTCCAAACTTAGTTGGTATACATGGAATCCATTTCAGACATCATGGCACTTTGCCATAATAGGGAGTCGATACCTTGTATCACTTCCCCATACGTAGTCAGTTCGTCTTCCTCAATAAGATTGACATCTTTACGAGGTGAGATCAGAAACCCATACCTCCCAGGTTATTTTCTGACTCTCTCCAACTTACGCGGTTCTTGTGTATTCGAAGATTGTGGTACAGTTTCATCCCTGATGGATTGTTTGTGTTCCATTAAGGTTCGGTGCCTTGAACAGTATTACTCTGATTTTCATCGAGTTTTACTTTCCTTCCACTTACCACTGCATATAGGTATTCCTCTTAGGAAAACCGCATGGCGAGCAACAATTACATTGTTCTCTTGTGAGTTGTATAAGTACTATACTTTGGTTACCCTATGATAACCCACAAATTAGGCACTTATCCGATTTGGGTTTTAGTTTGGTATCATCCAAACATATGCCTAGCATTTCCAAATCTTTAGGAATGAGAAAACCCGGTTTCTTTCCTATTCAAATCTAATATGAAGTCTCTCAAACAGATTTTTATGGAACCTTATTCAAAATAAGTATTGCACTGTTAAATACGTATCCCTTGAAGGAAAATGGTATCTCAGAGCGACTCATAATTAACCTTATCATGTCCAACAAAATTCGGTTTCTCTGTTAGGACACACCGCTCAATTGAGGTGTTCGGGGAGGAGTCCACTGTGAAAGAATACTATACTCTTTCAAATATTCGAGAAACTTTATTGCTTAAGTATTTTCATCACAGTCCAATCGTGATGTTCTAATACTCTTGCCGATCTTTTTTTATACTTCGTGTCGAAACTCTTTGAATTCATCAAAAGTTTTCGATTCGTGTTTCAAAAGAAACACATAACCATAACATGATGCCACATCCGTAAAGGTTGCAAAGTATTCATATCTATCTATAGCCTAGCTAGACATGGGCCCACTTACGTCATTATGAATGAGGGCTAACAGATCGGTGGCACTTGCACTTTTACCAAGTAAAAACGTGTTTTTAGGCACTTTGCCTAATAAACTAGATTCGTAGACATTATTTGAATAGAATCAAATCCGTCCTAGTATCCACTCTTCAAAAGTGTGGATATACGAGTCTTGTTTATTATGTCCCAGACAATAATGCCACAAATAAGTCTCATCTGATTAAATCAGTTTGAGCTATTTGTTTGTCATGTCATACATTTGAGATTCATTTATATTCAAAATATAAATACTGTTATTCACATCTAATGTGCTTATCTCAATATCATATTTATAAAATAAAACACTTAAGTGTTCTAGAATATAAAGGTATACCCGCAACGAGTTATACTCTGATATAGAGATAATGTTTCTAGTCAAACTAGGTACATTTTAACAGTTTCCTAATTTAAGTACATACCCGAAGGGTAGTTCCTAAACTTAGGATTCTACGGTTAAAACAGCGACTTTCGTCCCGTTTCCGATTCGCAGATCTCAACTGAAGTCAGTCTCCTGCTAATCAGTAGATTCTGCACAACAGTACATATCTATGTACCACATCTAGTATCAAAATCCAATTTTGAAACTAATAGTGAATATGTTTATGATAAACATACTTGAAGTCGGAGCCTTGCCCCTCTTCTCTTCCTTCATGTCTGCCTTGTCCATACGTCAGTCAAGCATCCAGTGACCCCGTTTGCCACAGTTTAGGCAGACATCTTGGGATATATCATTTGTCTTCCTAGAAGACCGTGATGATTTTGCCTTTGCCCTTTTAGAAGCTCTGGCTTTGCCTCTTTGAGCATAGCCGTCAACTCTCCAAGAGTTTACTCTTGGTTCACAATGAACCTGTCCCAACTTTCGGGTAGAGACTATAAGATCAAATATTTGGTAGTCTCGGCCACGTAGGTAATGCCTAGCTAACCTAGCTGATCGATGTCAGCAATCATCTGCGACACCAAGTGCTTGACAGATGTACCCTCTGACATACACGAGCTAAAGAGCTTCTTATGCAATTTGTACTTCTAAGATCTAAGAATAGATCTATGAAGATCTTTAATTTCATCATCATGGTACAAGGATCTAATCCTTAATTCTGACGATGGAATTAAAGTGTCATTGCATCAAGTATAAAGGATTGTGCACTAAAGTTATCATTACATGAATCTTCCAAAGATTATGTTCTACTATTTGCTCAACTTCGAGCTTAGGCCCGAGATGTAATTCTATCAAATAGAATAACTTCTCAGTTCCCAGGACTATCCTGAGGTTTTATTCCCAATCTGAAAATTAAAGCCGTTTAAAGACATTTTTACCCAGGTTATGTTTTAAACGCTAATCTTTCAGTTATCTTGATTGCTATAGTCCAACTATCCAATCAACGATTTCATGTACTATTGAATATAATGATTACTATAGTCTAACTATATAATCAACTATAATTTAATTGGTTAAATTCAAATATATTGATTACTATAATCCAATTATATAATCAACTATTATTTGAAGTAGTTTGAATACAGTCCAACTGTTTAATTTAAAACAACAATTAAATATTAGTCCAACTAATATATATTTATTTAATGACGAAAAATGAAATGAGCGCGTATTGGCACGTATCTAAACGAAATTGCAAATTTAATACTTGCATCCTACTATTTTTCGGCGAGCCTCTAACCCTCTGTTGAGTACTCGGGAAACCTTGTTTCCTAGTGGGCTAGGATCCCGTTAAATAACACACAACCTTGACTTTGGCCAACAAGCTGTATGATATTTAACTAGGTAGATCTCTAAGATCAATTGGATCTCATCCAATTCCTAGATCCAGTAGGTGGACATCCAAGTCCGAAACATATATCTTATATATGCCAATATATCTAATATATTGCCTAACATTTTTCCTCTGAATCAACTCAGCCTTGGCTTTGGCACAACAAACTTAATGATTCCAGTTAAGCGGGACCCATTGACCTTGGAAAGCTTCGTAATCGATGTCGATGGACAAGAAGTGATCTTGACTTTGGCCAACAAATCACAACTTGGACAAGACATGCGATATGGAACAAAGCCTTCATGATTCAAACACATCCGCGATGGACAAAGGTCTTGACTTTGGCCAACAAACCAGTGCCAATCTTGGATCTTGAGAATGAATCATTCAATGGAAGGAAAAACGCTTAATATTGTTGAGGGTTTTTCGCGTAATTGGCAACCAATTAATTATCTTAATTAGGTCTCATCATACACCCTTAAACATGCATTCTAAAAAACATAATAAGGCGCGTAAATAAATTAATAATGATATGCGGATGGATATTTAAAACAACTTGTTCCTAGAAAAAATCTCTTACTTTCCTCTCTCCCGCTAGCAAATCTTACTTCTACCCAATTACATAACACTTCTAAAGAAACCTCATTTACATTGAGGGGAATAGGTGAGAAGAGAAATACAAAGAATCAATAAGTAATAGGCTGGACACGCAGGTCCAATTTAATAAATTCTAAATTTATTACAATAATTTCCAAAATTGCCCTCACCCATCTAATATCCATCTGATATACATTATTCATACATCACATCCATGTATTCACACAAAGCATGTTATCAATCAATCTAATCCAATTAATTAATCTGAAATTAATGACCATCCAATGTTCAAACAACGATTTGATTTGCGCGAGTCAAACTCGTTTTAAGAATAAGTACTCAAAGTACGAATTCTTGAATTATATTAAACTACAACATTAAATCCAATTTAATTTGTATTCAATACTAATTCTTTATTTAATTCCAAATTAAATAATTACACTTTTTTAATGAGCCTTTGCCACTTAGATTCTAAATCTAATCATTACGGGTCTCAAAGCCCAATTAACATCCAATGTCAATTTAATTAAAGTCCAATGAGCTTTCAATTAATTTAGAAGGCATGAACTTTGGCAACCAAAGCCCAATAAGGAATCACCCTTTTGCCAAAAATCAATTTAAGCCCAATTAAAATTTTAAAGGTCCATTTTATTATATTTGAACTTTATGGATATGGTTTTGGGCCCAATTGGATCCAACCAATTAACCTAAACCAAACTTGGCCCAACCAAGCCCATTAAGCCCAAATACAACTTTATAAGCCCAATTCCAAATTTAGCCCAACCAATCTAATCACAATATTCCAAATATCACAATTAAATTATTTAAAGTGTATTAGCCATAATTAATTAGTCAAATTAACATTTCCAAAATACCAATTTACTTAATTAATCATGTTAATCATCATCAACACATGACCAACATTATTGAATCAAAAATCAACTCATTTACATGCTAATTGGTCACGGTAATTTGGGGGGTTTTTATGTCCGATTTCGATTTCAATCCAATTAAATCCTATATCAACATTTCTCAAGTCTTTCAATTCATCCAATAATCAAAAAACAAAAATCACCATGACATTAGGGCATGTCTAACTTTCGGCCAAGCCTAACTTTTGGGGAAAAATTGATCCAATTCAATTTTCATCAAATTGACCACAAATAACTCTAAGTTATCATCATTCAAGCATACTCAATCAAACAATTTCATCAAAACATGCTCAAATCATTTTTACCCAAATTTTACCCTAAATCAATTTCATGCTTAATCAAGGCTCTTGATACCATTGTTGGGTTTTCTAAGTCATCCCAAGATCAATTAAGCAATGAAAAGTGCGAATACAACAAAGTAAAGTTGCGGAATACTCACTTTGAATCGGCTTTTGCGATGCGAAGAACAACAAAAAACTTCCTTGAAGCTTTCGGCCATGCCTCCAATTTGTGTTCCGTGTGTTTCGGTCAACCTCCATGGAAATGATCTTCAAGCTCCAAGCTTTGTGAATGGATTCCATGCTCAAGAGATGGTTTCCCTATCACCTTTGTGTGGCCCCTTGGATGTGCTAGCATCATTGAAAAATTTGCCACAAATCTTTCTATTGCTTCTAGTTATTCTCGGCCAAGCCAAGAAAATTAGAGAGAAAATGGCCCTTGGCCGAGAGTTGAGGGAGAAGAGATGGAGAGAAGATGTCAAGTGTGTTGTGTTTTGATTTTCAAAAATCAAATAACCATTTTCCAAAAATCCAACTTTCCAAAAATGGTACAAGGCTTTTAAGTCTTCCAACCACCACCATCAATCACAAGTGACAACCATCACATCACTCAAAGTGATGTGACTTCCATCACAAGAATGACTAATGATGTGACGCGTGATGTGACTTATGGGCCCCACTTGATTCGAAATGCGAGTGGACCCGCAAACACTCTCGGGCTCGGGTTCGCTAATTTCGAATTAACGAATTTTCCGTTGCGATGTAATTAAATCAAATTTAATTAAATAATTATGCCTAGCAAAATTACTATTCACATCGCTAGCGAATTAATTCTAAATTAACTCGTTTGCCCGAATTAGAATCTAATTTTAATTCCGCGTTGAAATCTAATTTCGTATAATATATCGAATATATTATTTTATCGATTAATTCCAAATTAATCGTTCTCTCTCTTTAAATAATATTTTATCCCAGATAAAATATCTCTGTAATTAATCCTAGATTAATTTTCTCTCTCTATTAATTAATCCCAGATTAATAATGTACGAGTCATACGTCATCGTCGTGAATCTTCGGGAAGCGACCCATGAGATCCTCGGATATGTTGGCAGTAAATCCGGTCGTCGGACTATCCGAACACGTACGTACCTAGTACTACGTTTTTACCGATTTACAAGACATGGTTGGCTTCTAGTAAAGCACCGTGCCTACCCAATTCTCCAGAAATATTCTTAAAGGAATATGTAATCTATATCAGGCGTAGTATACGTCGTATAGCGTATTGCGATCCAATATCGGATGTCACATGCTAGGCCTAGGGCTGAAATTGTGTCTTCCCCGTACGAAGCACATATCGGATCTCTGGTAACTAGTCTCTATAATCGGATAAACATGACCTAGTCATAATATCCTGATAGCTGCAGCATATAAGAGCACCAGTTTCGTATCCTACGTGATCATCATCTCACTATGACTGAAGTGATACTTCTATCTTGACATCACACCCAATACACTACGATTCTCAATATACCCAGAAGAGGCGTACACAGAACCGGTTAAAGCCCTGGATGACCAAAACCAAAGTATATTGATTGTCGCAAGTATTAGCGGTGCAAGTCTCAGGTTAAGACCAAATACACCTACCCTGATTCGGACTTCCATAGACACATAGTCATACTACCAATGGAATTCCGAGGGGTCTATCCAGAGCGAAGCTGTTTCTGTACCATCGGTAAACACAACCTCCTATTACACTTGCATGAGTATCCAATATGAAATATATGAGAACTATGCAGTTATGCTCCCACAACGTACACAAGTGAAATACTAGTCTATTCCGCATTATCGATGTCCAATCTCGATAATACTCCGACTAGGGATGTTTTAATGATTAAACCTTCATGGATTGATACTGTCTCATATCTTATCAATCCAGAACTAATCATATGGACTTTTATCATTTACATATCCCGGTAATCTAATTACAAATGATAAAACAGCAATTTCCTTTGTCACATAGTTAATTTGTACAACAACACCATGTTATGTACAAATAGTGATGCTATGGGTCATAATTGTCCAACAATAATGAGATGTTTGTGAGGTAAAAGGTTTACCTACGTCTTCTTTACTTCGTGATAGAAGTGGGAGTAGTATCTATTATATTCGATATAAAGTTTTATATATGATATAAAACTTGGAGACTTGTTAGTACTCCTATTATTCGTACAATAGACATGATCTAATAAAGGACATAACTAGGCTATCTGTATGACAGTTAGTATAACTATTGGATAGTTAATGTGTGTCTTATATACTGTATTCATCTTTCGTAAAGGATCATTCCTTTTTCAAAAGAGTAATTGATTAGAATGTCTAATCAATCTTATGTATCATGGGATGATGACATAATGAATACTTTATTATGTTCAATTAAAGATATCGATTCAATCGTAATTGTTATGAGTTATTTTGATACCCTATAGACCATTGGATGGATCTTGAAACATGTTCTTTGTGATCTTTGAGATATTAAGAACGGGTTTCTTATTTATGGAGCATTTAGTATGCAACCATTTGGGTCATATTAATTTTTGAGTCTAATTATGACGTTAGACAGTGATGAGTGGTAAATCTATCACTATTTCCCACTCATTTAACCTTATATTTTGTATAGTTTCTCGAGTATTATGAATATTTTGATGTGTTTTGTGTTATTTTGTAGATAAATAAAGTTTCAGGACATTCTGGAGGTGATTTGGGCCAAAACAGTGAAAATTGGATGAAAAGGGCATTTTCGGTAATTTCCCGCGTCGCGACGCCAAGACCTTCAGCGTTGCGACGCCTAATGTGCGACGAACAGTGCTAATGTGCGTCGGGTCCACAAATCAGAATCTGAGAAAAGTTTGACTTTGCTAACGTGCGTCGTGCCACGTGTCAGCATCCTACGGTGCCGACAGTCATCATCGCCACGTGTGCCACGTGTCACTCCACGTCATTGCCACGTCATCAGCCACATCACCAGGTTGATCAAGTCAAACTGCCACCTCACCGCCACGTCATCATCAGCCAATCAGGAAGTGCCACGTGTCGCAATCCTACGGTGCCGACAGTCTCTTTCCCACGTGTCGCCACGTCAGCGCCACGTCAGCATCAATCATTGAGTATCTAATCCTTATCTGACACGTGGCAGATAAGAATCTCATCGACCAATCAGAAGCCGCCACGTGTCACAATAATTGAAGCCCAACCACTCTGCCACGTGTCACCTTATCAGCTTATCCAGAATCTGCAAACCGATGAACCAGAGCGTGCCACGTCGACAGAAGCTGGCGTAGCGACGCCAAGACCTTCAGAGTCGCGACGCTAGAAGCCTACCAGGGCCTATAAATAGAGCTTCAAATTTCAGTTTTAGTTGTACCACTCTCTCTCTTCTATTCTATATAAAGAGAGAGTTTCTCTCTCTGGTTTCTTTTAGTTTTTAGTTTTTTTTAGTTTTTAGTTTTGTAAATAATTTTAATTACGTTTTGTTAATATAGTAATTTACTTTTTTTTTTTTTACTTTTTACAGTTTTTACTATTCACCCTGAGGAAGTAACTTCCCCAGCTAGGGTGAAAGGTAATTCTTTTACTGTTACTATTTAGATTAATCTCTCTTAGATTAATCTCCCTTAAAAATAATATATTCACTATTTAAAATATTGACTTAAAAAGGATACCGCCAGATTGGTCGGTTGGTAATTCATTTTAATCTGGTTTAAACCTGACTAATAAAGGATACCGCCAGATTGGTCGGTTGGTAATATTATCACAAGTTTATATATTATTTTATGGGAGATATCTAAAATAGTAAATAGTAAAAGTAATTCCTTTTACCTTAGCATTTTATTTTATTTTACTTTTCAGCTTTTACTTTATGTCTTTTACTTTTCAGCATTTTTACTTTATGTCTTTTACTTTTAAGTTCTTACTAGCCCTAGTTATGTGTTAGTTATCTGGGGTTGTGATGAATTCTAATATCACCGGTTTATAAGGGGTTATTTTATAGTTTGGGTAATTTAAAAGTTTACTTATTAAGTCTTAAGCTTAATGATTCTTGTTGTCTGATCACCAATAAAATTGATGTGGTAAATCTAAAATGAACTAGACATAGAGATTTTAGGTTTCAGCCTTAGACTTAATAGCCCACGATCTTCCTTGAGGATAGATAACCCTTTAATAGATTTCCTTACAGGATAGACATATACCTGTCGGGCGGGGGTAGCCATAATTGGAACTTAAACTTAATGAATCCAGATAATTTGGTTGACATAGACATATGGTTCAATTGGGTTAAATTGGGTATTTGCGTCTGACCATCGACAGAGGCTTTTGCATAATTTCGTGTTCCAGGTTAGTAAACCAATTTATTACACAAACATAAAATAATCACTTCATCTTTTAAAAGATATTAGAATGATTCACAACCCTAGATCTTTGTGTCTTTTGTTATTTTCCTTAGTATTTTCTTTTGTCTTTTTATTTATTTATTTATTTTGCAAAACTACAATCAACCAAATCAATCAAGCAATCATTCTCTTATCCCTCAATTAGATATCTGTAAATAAATAGATTCAATAATTAATAACAATAGTAGGAATTAAGTCCTCGTGGGATCGATATTTTTATACTACTTGAACGATACGTGCGCTTGCGTTATACGTGTGTGTTTACGCCGGTCAGACAGTCTACATAATAAAGAGTCACAAAAGATGCAGTGAGAGTGTCATGAAGGATTATACTATATAGTGGAATTAGATGCAACTTATGAAGTATTGACTTATGAAGTTGCATAGTGACCTGATAAATTAGAATTTTTGAATTGGTTTTGTGCTTGCGGTTGTCTGCATAGTATTTTGGATTTGATCCCTAAATACTTGGACAACTCAGTAGCTGTAGCACAATACTGATGTAGCATTAGAGTCATATTAATGTAAAATTTAGACTTTACAAAATATGAAAGATGCTGGCTAAGGGAAACGATTGGGTTTGTTTGACAAACTCATTATGTTATAGCGAACCTACTATTTGTTGCCTACCCCTTAAGTGCTAGGTGAGCTTTTGAGGGCTATGCATATACGATATACATTGAGATGTGTATATGATATCAAGAATTGGCACAAGAGCAAGTGGGATAAATTGTTGGGGTTGGTGCTCAGAGCGCCAATACGAATCATATTTTTATCTGATTCATGAATATGAACAATCCCTTATTCCATAATATTACTTATTTATAGTTGCACATCTTGTTTATAAATACATATTCGATCTGATTATAAAATAAATGTGGTTTAGTGATATGTATATATTAGACAAAGGCCCGATAATATATAATGCAGTACACAGTTACAAAACTAGTTTGTAATTGACATTGGGAAGTGACACTGCTAAATGTATATTATCAAACATAGTTCCTGGTCAAGATTTACTAACACATGTCAGTTAGTCAAATCCGTTGAGACCAGTACATGTCGTATATCGAGACTTGGTCCGATGGTTTATCCCAATAAACCATGAGTCTGGGAGACTCGTATAGACGTGTAGGTGTTTATAGTAGATAAACACTGAACGACTCACCGAAGATTCTTAATAGATGGTACACCAACATCAATAAGAATCTTCTCGGGTTTAGTAGTATAGTGGTCATTCGACTTGAGAAACCACTGTGGATGTATGAGACATCTTCCACACTTAGATGGTAGTCACGTCACCGATCTATTTAGATCAGACCTCCGCCTGTTCGTTAGGTGTGGACCAATCCTCAGGATATCATGTGTGTATCAAGATAGGATCCGTCAGTTCTGTGTACAGAGCATAAGTAGTCCATATGTGATTAGAAATCTGTTAAATCTATGGCCATAGTATACTTCGGAAGTAAGTTCCGAGTGTTATTTAGAGATTGCTAATAGATACGTCGATGGGATTATACCTATAGAGATTTGACGTTTATATCTATATCTCTGGGATAATCTGGATACCTGTGACGGGGGGACTATACGTATGCCATGACCTCGACCTTTATGATTCAGATAGTTTATCAGTGGTCGTCATAATTTACGGATGGGTAGATTATGGACACGAAATTGGATTTCGTGACGGATATGAATGAATTTAAAGAGTCTCACTAATGAAATATACTTTTAGAGCACTAGGGCAACTTTTATAAATAATGGTGATTATTTATAAATCGTTTAAACATTAAACGAAAGATACATGCAATAGAGGCCGAACCGTCATTTCCTAATTAATGTGTATTGTATTTAATATATGATATTATTAAATACACATTAATAAATTGTCAAATAAAGGTATTTGACATATATCATTTATATATATATTTGAGATATTTAAAGTAAATATAATTCATATATTTGAGATATTTTTATTTAATTAATTGATTAATTATTTAATTGTTAAATAATTAATATAATTAAAATATAAATATCTTTCCAAATGATAAAGTTAGGAAATGATTATAAATGTATATTGTTGACTTATACATTAAAGGAAATGATTGTCAAATTAAGTTTGACTTCTTAAGATATTTGTTTTAATTGTTAAAATTGAAAATATCAATTTCCTTTTATTATTGTAATTTTCGGCCAACACCCTAAAATGAATATAATTGTTATATTTTTGAGTTGCTTTTGTTGACTTATGAATTTTCATTAAATGTGTAATGATAAAGTTTGCAAGTTGATAAAGTAACATTAAATGAAACAAAAAAAAAATAATAATATCTAGATATTTATACTACACCAAATTTAGCCAAGGCTAATTTTGGAGGAGTTATATATTGTTTTGTTTCATTTTTAGGGTTTAACAAGTTCATTAGACACCAAATATAACACAAAAGTAGTTGAGAGAAAAGCTTGAAGGCTAAAGGAAAAAGGCTTGGAAAATCTTGGTTTTGTAAGTTTTTCTTCAAAGTCTTCAACATGAAAATTATTTCTAACATGCTTAGCATTATATTGTGTTGCTTTGGTGTTGTCTCTTCTCTTATAGTTTGTGTTTATTTGGTTGTGAACTTGAATGAAAGAAATATGCATGTAAGTAAGCTTGAAATGGTTTCAAAGGCTTACTTTTGATTCTTTGGAAATCAAGTTGCCATTCTAGAGTTGTTGAGCCACTCCTTGGTGACCTAGAATTTTTCTAGAGTTATTTCAAAGTGGTGAGACTTGTTTTGTGTTGTAAAGAATGAACTAAAGTGTTGAATTTTAAAGATTTGGTAAAATTACTCAATTTGATGAAATTGAAAGATTAGGGTTCTTAACCCACTCCAAATTTGGGGATTTTCATATATGTGATGTATTATGGAGTGTATATGATGCATGTAAAATCTTGGGTTGATTGGATTTGATCTTGGCATGTTTTGAACAAAATGGACTAAATTATAATTAACCGAAAATTTGGGGACCTCTCGACAATTTGCTTAAAGTTTGGGATCTTTGTTGCAATCTGATTTTGATGTATTGGATATGTTAAAAATCATTTAGAACTGATTTAGAATCATCTAAAATTGTATTTGACAATTTTTGGACTAAAATGATCAATTTACAAAGTTTTGGGCCAATTCAGTAATTACTAAGAAATTTGGTTTCTTGTGTAATTTTTCAGAATTTGATAATTGGGTAATTAAATAAATAAGTTTATTTAATTGATCCAAGAAAAATTTTGAAATCAGAAAATTTTGATTTTCCGCGTTTCCGCTGCGTTACCCGGACTTCGCCATAAAACCCCAACAACTGCACCTCCGTTCAGGGTAAACACGAATCCTGATGTAGAATTTCTATCATCAGGACCCAATTGGAAATTGGAATCTGTTTACCCAATAACTTGCAATTCATTTCCTCCATATATGATCAACTTATCCTTAGTACCTTTAATATACTTGAGGATATGTTTAATGGCCATCCAATGGTCATTTCCTGGATTGGACTAATATCTGCTAGTCAAACTAACTGCGAAGCTGATATCAGGCCTAATACATAACATGGCATACATGATGCTACCCAAACACGAAGCATAAGGCTGATTAGACATTCTAATCTTCTCAACTTCTATTTGTGGACACATCTTATTTGAAAGATGTAAGCCATGTCTGAACGGTATGCTTGTTGTCTTATAGTTACCAAAATTATACCGTTCTAAGATCTTATCTATGTACGTTGATTGAGATAACCCAATAAGCTTCCTTTCTCTATATCTATAGAGTCTTATGCCTAAGACATAAGAAGCTTCACCCAGGTCTTTCATGGAGAAATTCTTACAGAGGTAAGCTTTGACGCCTTGAATTATCCCGATATCATTCACAATGATCAGGATTTCATCAATATAGAGAATTAAAAATATCACCATACTCACATTGGTCTTCTTATACACACATGATTCTTCCGAATTCTTGAGAAAATCAGAAAATTTGATTATCTCGTCGAATCGAAGATTCCAACTTCGTGAAGCCTGTTTAAGTCCATAAATGGACTTCTTAAGCTTGCATACCATGCCCTAGTTCTCGCTGGATGCAAAACCCTCCGGTTTTTCCATATAGATTTCTTCATCAAGAAATCCATTTAGAAAAGTCGTTTTGACATTCATTTGCCAAATCTCGTAATCATGGTAAGCGGCAATAGTTAACAAAATCCTTATGTACTTTAGCATCGTAATTGGCGAAAAAGTTTCATCGTAGTCGACACTAGGTCACTGCGAGTAACCTTCAGCTACCAGTCGGGCTTTAAAGGTTTCAACCTTTCCGCCGAGCCCGCGTTTCCTTTTGTAAATCTATTTACAACCGATAGGAACAATTCCTTTAGGAAGTGGAACCAAGTTCTAAACTTGATTCTCATGCATTGAGTCTAACTCGGATTTCATGGCGTCTTGCCACTTCACGGAGTTGATGTCCAACATCGATTCTCTATTGGTAAAAGGATCAGTCTCTTCAACGAAATAAACATCGAGACTCTTTTCTTGTATAAAATACAAGCGTTTAGGAGGTCTAGATACCCTTTGTGACCTACAGAGTGTGTGTGTTGAAGGTTCTTCATCTTCTTGAACTTCATGTTCCTCCGTTGGTTCATTGGTATCAGGTTGTACTTCATCAAGTTCAACCTGTATATGATCACCATGTTCAGACAAAAATTCTATGTCTAGAAATTTTACGAAGCAAGCTACGAACACATTTCGATGCTCGGTATCATAGAACAAATATCCTTTCCTATTTGAAGGATATCCAACGAACTTAACTTTTTCCCTTGAGGCAAAAGCTTATTATGATGAGCCATCATGTCGTATACATGACAGTTCCAAATCTTAACAAAACTAAGATTCGGTTTCCTACCGGTCCATATCTCATACGGAGTCGTAGGAACAATGTTAGAAGGAATCTTATTCAGGAGATGATCGGCAGTTAAAAGAGCATAACCCATAAGTAATAGAGCAAATCTGTATAATTCAACATCGATCAGACCATATCCAATAATGTCTGATTTCTCCTCTCTGACACTCCATTGTGCTGTGGAGTACCCGGAAGAGTATATTGAGTGAGAATCCCATTCTTCTTTAAATAATCAGTGAACTCTCCGCTCATATATTCACCGCCTCGATCAGATCGAAGGCATTTAATATATTGACCAGTCTGTTTTTCTACTTCATTTCAGAATTCTTTGAACTTTTCAAAGGTTTTCGATTTATGTTTCATTAGATAAACATAACTGTACCGTGACATATCATCGGTAAAGGTGATGAAGTACAAAAAACCATTGTGTACAGTCCAACTCATAGAACCACATACATTAGAATGTACGAGTTCCAATAAGTTAGTGACTCGGTGTCCAACACCCGAAAATGAGGCTTTGGTCATTTTACCCCGAATGTAAGATTCACAAGTTGGATAAGGTTCAATAGTGAGATCATATATCAAACCATTCCTAACCAACTGGGTTAGGCGTTCACGCATATATGACCCAACCTCATGTGCCATAGTTCAATATTTTTTATATCAGAAAATTTCCGTTTATTAATTCCAATATTAATGATATCTGGTGAGGTATGCAATATGTAGTGACCATACTCATTTAGACAACAAATGATCTGAAAATTATTTCTATCATATAAATACAAAGAACGATTCTTAATATTTACATTATATCATTCAGTATCTAATACAAAAAGTGACATAATATTCGCCACACATCCTGACAAAAAATAGCAGTCATTCAACAAAAGTCTCCCACTGGGTAGGGGAATCTCACATAAGCCCACTGTAACCGCATTCAGAGAGTCGCCACTCCCGAATCGAAACTGCATCTCCCCAGATATCAGCCGTCTGCTTTTCGTCAGCACCTGCAACGAATTACGAATGTGAATAGGACAAGCAGAATCTAAAATCCAATTAGATGTCATAGCTTCACAAGCCAATGAGATATCAATAATAGGAAAAATAAAAGTACCCGATGTCGATGCTCTTTCCCTTCTTATCTGTGCGAGGTAGTTTGGACAGTTTCTTTTCCAGTGCCCGACTTTCTGGCAATGGTAGCACTTATCTTCAGATGCTCTCTTGGGCTTCGCTACCTTAGCCTGTGGAGGAATATTGAAACCTTTCTTCTTCTTTCTCTTTGTTTTCTCCCCTCTTTGACTTGGATTGGGAAGAAGCGGGAAAGTGAAGTGGGTTTCGGAAGGTAAGTAGGAACTCCCTTCTTTAAATCTTCCTCTGCTGTGAGAAGCATCCTATGCAACTCACGGTAAGAGCAGTGAATCCCATTCATGCTGAAGTACATGACAAACTGGCGATACGACGCCAGGAGCGAACCAAGTATGACACTCCGTACTAAAGTATCATTGAGATAGAAATCAATGCGCCTCAATTGCTCGATTAAATCGATCAAATTAAGCACACGTGTGCTCATAGCCTGCCCCTTATCAAGTTTAGAATGGAACAGTTCCATTACAACTCTATAAACCACGACCTATTTCTGGTTCATGAACGATTCATGAAGTTGTGTCATCATGTTATATGCATCGTGCATCTCAAAGTATTTCCTCTTCAGTTCAGAAGAAAAAGAACTGAGAATGAATGATTTAACCCTTAAATCATCATCTTTCCATTTAGGGAAAGTCTCCATCTCTTCAGGTGATGCATCATTTGATATAACAAGTGGTAATGGACCTTCCAAAATGTATCCCAGCTTTTCATATCCGAGATCCTCAAATCCATATCACAGTCCACAAAGTTCTCAGCGCTCTTAAGTTTATTCGTATCAAGCATACAAGCAAAATGATTGGTCGAAGGTGCCGCCATCGCAAATCTATCAAATAGACAGCGAATCAACGGTTAGCAGACATAAATAGTTTCATATAATTTCAAAAGTATTAAATGGATCATGAATTTTTAATCTAAAAATGCCCATCCCACTATTTCATGCAAAACTGTAATCCCCAGATAGAATACAAAACATGCGATAATCAAATCATAACATAATAGTGAAAGGTGGACCCCATGAATATATTTAAGCTCACAGCTTTGACACGTTCTCGCCTACGTATATTCATTAGGTAGACAATTCATTGTCGATCACTCACCAGTGACTCCTGGGTTTTCGGTCCTGGTCGTTTCTCGTTGTGACAACTTTGGCACGTTCATAAGGAGGCGTACCAAGGTTAAACTTGTCAATGATAAATTCAAGATACTTTCGTAACCCTGCCAGCTTTGGCAAGTTCAGGATTTCGCTTTCGCTTGAATTCACTTAATATCAAAATATATCTGGTACAGATAAATTCCTACCGGCTATATCCTCATAACTTTGGCACGTTCTCGGATATAGTCGTAGATTATTTATACATAAGAGATATTGACAAGACGGACCAAGTAATATGCATCAAATACATATTAAATATTAAAACATTATTTTCAAATAAGGATTTTTCCGCAAAAGATGCTTTTACTTTATTTAATCAATTAAATAAACACATGCATGCATAAAGTAAAGATTAAATTAAACATTGAATTTAAAGGCATAATCATATCGAGTGTTCAGAATCGGACTCGCTCTGATACCAATTTTCATGGGGTTTTAGGGGCAAATCCGGGTAAACGCAGCGGAACGCGAAAATTAAAATTCTCCGATTTCAATCATTTTTCTCGGGTAATTAAAATAAACATATTTATTCTAATTACTCAATACTTAAAAATTGAAATTTTTACCCAAAAATCAGATTTCTTTATATTTATCGAATTGACCCCAAAGTTTGCATTTTATTCATTTTGGTCTTTAAATTGTCAAATATATATTTAAGTGATTCCAAATCAATCCCAAAATGATTTATACATGTCCAACACATCAAAATACAAGTTGCAACAAAAATTCCAAATTTGTTTTGAAATTGCCGAGAGGTCCCTGAACTTTCCAGGATTTACAATTTAGTCCAATCTTGTTCAAAACAAGTCAAGATCAAATCCAATCAACACCAAATTTACTATACATCAAATATACATCATTATTTAACACATATATGAAAATCCATAAATTTGGAAAGGGTTAAGAACCCTAATTTTATAATTTCCTCAAATTGAACAAATTACTCAAATTCAACACTTTAATTCAATTTTCACAACACTAAACAAGTCTCACCACCTTGAAACAACACAAGAACAACTCTAGGTCATCAATGAGTGGCCTAACAACTCTAGAATGGCAACTTGATTATTAAATAATCAAAAGAGAGATTAATAACCAATTATAAGCTTACTTTGTTAATCACACATGCTAACATCTTTCAAACAAGTTCCCAACTATTTAATTACATGCTTAAAGAGTATAGAAAATTCTAAGCAACACATGTTGAAGCCTAGAATCATAGAAAAAAAATTCTAGTTGAAGAAAGTTAGAAAATACTTACAAAATTCAAACACTTGCTTGATTTTTCCTTTGTTCTTCAACTTTTTCTCTCAAACTTTCCTTGTAATTATTTTGGTAACTTGTTATCTTAAATTAAAATGAAAAAAAAAACTTATATATTTTCCCTTGATGGCCGAAACTTGCAATGAAAATATATCAAGTTATTTTCAATTTTGTTTCAATTAATTAAATGAAAAAGATATACTTGATTTTTTGATATTTTATCATTACAGTATTTAATGAAAAATAACAAGTGTATCTAATCAAAAATGGCCATTTAAAAGGTAAATCATGACTTAAGATATTTCAATTTAATTAATTTAATCATTTAACATTTAAATAATTAAATACAAATATCTTAAATATATATATTATATTTACATTAAATAATCAAAATACATATACCAATGATATATGTCAAATATCACAATTTGACATTTAATTAATGTGTATTTAATAAAATCAAATATTAAATACAAATACACATTAATTAAGAAATGACCATTAGGTCCCTTTGCATGTATTTTTTCGTTTAACCGTTAAACGACTTATAAATAATTAGTATTATTCATCAAAGTTGCCATAGTGCATGTTCGGGCCAAATTTGGGCCCAAGCGTGAAATCGACATATCACCACCGGACCAACCACAAAGCCAAAAACCTGAAACCCTCTAATAAAGCCCAAGCTGACATTGGACCCAGAGATCCCACGAGCCCAAACCCATAAATGACTTGACCAAAATGACTCATAGACTCATCAGTTACCAGATCAGAAAACACCCAAACTCATAACTCCTCCATTAAATTGACTGTTTCAGGGCGCCCAACGGACAAAAGAATAAATGAGCCTACCTCAAAGGGCTTATAAAAGGAAAATGTTTTGGCTTGGAGAATGGACATTCACATTTGAGCTTTCTAAGCGTTTCACCCTCGAAACACCAACCCACCGCCCTCACGGCAAACAGACGGAGATTAAAGTTGTTAGACAATTATGACCCATAGCATCACTATTTGTAAAAGACATGGTGTTCTTTGTACAAATTAACTATGTGACAAAGGAAATTGCTCTTTTATCATTTGTAATTGGATTACTTGGATATATAAATGATAAAAGTCCATATGATTAATACCGGATTAATAAGATATGAGACAGTATTAATCCACGAAAGGTTTAATCATTAAATATCCTTAGTCGTAGTATTATCGAAACTGGACATTGATAATGCGGAATAGGCTAGTATTGCATTTGTGCGCGTTATGGAAGCTTAACGACATAGTTCTCATATATTTAAGTATAAGATACTTATGCAAGTGTGATAGAAGGTTCTGTTAGTCGTTGGATCGGGAACAGCTTCGCTCTGGATAGACCCCTCAGAATCCCATTAGTAGTATGACTATGTGTCTATGGGAATCCGAATCAGGGTAGGTGTATTTGGTCTTAACCTAAGGCTTGCATCGCTAATACTTGCGACAATCAGTAAACTTTGGTTTTGGTCGTCTGGAGCTTTAACAGGTTCTGTGTAAGCCTCTTCTGGGTATATTGAGAATCGTAGTGTGTTGGGTGTGATGTCAAGATGGAAGTATCACTTCAGTCATATGGAAATGATGATCACGCATGGATACAAAACTGGTACTCTTAAATGCTGCAGCTATCGGGATAGTATGACTAGGTCATGATTATCCGATTACAAAGACTAGTTGTTAGTGATCTGATATATGCTTCATACGGGGCAGACACAATTCCAGCCCCAGGCCTAGCATGTGACATCCGAAACTGGATTGTAATACGCAATACATTGTATACTACGCCTGATAAAGATTACATATTCTTCGTTGAATATTTCTCGAGAATTGGGTAGGCACGGTGTTTTGCTAGAAGCCAACCATGTCTTGTAAATCGGTAAGAATGTAGTACTAGGTATGCACATGTTCGGATAGTCCGATGACTGTATTTACTGCCAACATATCACAGGATCTCTTGGGTCGCTTCCCAAAGATTCACCGATGAGAGTTGACTTGAACAAATAATTAATATGGATTAATTATGAGAGAGAAAATTAATCTGGGATTAATTGAGTCATGAATTAATCTAGGATTAATTCGTGAAGAAGAGAGAACGCGATTAATTTGGAATTAATCGGTAAAATAAATTTAATAGTTAAATTGGATTTTTTCTATTTAATTTATTTATTTGGGCTAAAATAATATATTAGTTATATTAATTGAAATTGGATTTCAATACGGAATTAAATTGGATTTTAATTCAAGCGAACGAATTAATTTGGAATTAATTCGTAAGCGAATTCCGTAATAGTTTTGCTAGGCATTACTATTTAATTAAATTGGATTTAATTACGTCGCATCGGAAAATTCGTTTAATCGGATTAAACGAACCCGAGCCCAAAATTTGTTGAGCAACCCAACTTGAATTTTGAATTTAAGTGTGGGACCCACCAACTTACATCAACAAGTCACTTGAGTGATGGAAGTGGTTGGGAGCTTTTAATGCCAACTTGTACAACACACTTTGACTTTTGCTTTTGGAAAAGCATATACACGTTTTTGGAAAAAGAAATTGGTAATTTTTATTTTTGGAAAAAAAAACACAAAACTTCATCTCTATTCTCCTCTCAAATGGCCGAACCTTACACTCTCTTGGAGATAAAATTTTCTTTCATTTTTTGTTCAAGCTAGCACTTAAAGGAGTGAATCAAGGTGATAGGGAAACTCACCCTCGAGTTTAGAACTCAACGAACAAGCTTGGAGCTTCTACATTCTTTGAAATTTTTGAAATCTCAACCGATCAATGTAAGTAATTTCCGCAACTTATCTTTGATTTATTCGCACAATAATCACGTTTAGAGATCATTGGCATGTGTAGGACACTAACAAAGGTAACATCGAGCCTTGCTCTTCCTTATTTTCTGCTCGTCCTCATCACTGACTTGAGCGTTGGAGAGCCTACGGCTTCCACCACACTGGTGGGCAGTACTCCCCACTCATTCTACCTTTGTTTTGCAGGCTCGCTAGTGCCCTGCATACTTCAGATTCTCGATTGTGGACTTCCGGCGAAAAGCAGCATCCATAATTTGGTGCCCACTGTGGGGCTTTAACGATTTATAGCAAATGAAGATCTCTCAGTCTATGATCCCTACAGCACAATTACTAATGGCTTTTAGCAATGAACATACACTAGACCTTGTGGAAACATAATTAGCCAAGCTCCAAGAATGGTACGAACTTTGGAAGAGGAGAACTTGTCCATGTGAAACTCCAACGTTAATCTACAGAAGCAGCTAGAGCAAATCTCCTCAACCTCTCAGCATCGCAACACTCCAGATCAATCTAGCAATCCAGCGGTCCCACCCACGTTTAACGGAGTGGCTGATAATAACCCACCAAGTGACCATGGCCCAAGAAATTCGCCGAATTCCTCACTCGACCAGACACAGCAAGTTGCATCCATCATAAGAAGGGAAATGATGGAGTTCAAAGAAGCAGTTATGTCCAGACTACCGGGAGTGAGGCTACCAATTAGAAATAGTAGAGCATGAACGATTTCAGACACTCCATTCATGGAAGCCATCATATCTGTCGAGCTGCCACGAAAGTTTATCCCGCCAGATATGAAGCTATATGATGAATCCACGGACCCGGACGACCATGTTATACACTATAAATATAAGATAATGTCAATTGGCTTGGCACCGAGCCAATAAGAAGCTGGAATGTGCAGAGGATTTGGAGAAATATTGGCAGGACCAGCCCTTACCTGGTTCATCAACCTACCATACAGATCTATTGATTCGTACCAACAACTAGCAGACAAGTTTGTGCAATATTTTGCAAGCTCTTGTAAGCTTGAGAAGACCATTGATGATCTCAATGCCATCCAACAAAGGAATGGAGAATCATTGCGAAGCTACGTGGCTCGCTTCAACAAAGAGAGGATAAGTATTCCAGATCTCCACTAACCTACTGCAGTGGAGCTTTCCGAAATGGACTGCTCTATGAAAACGGACTCTATAAAAACTCACCAAGTTTCGATGCTACACAATTGACCAGGCCATGGCACGGGCCCAAATTGAAATTAGGTGGGAAGAGGACAAGAGGAACAAAAGAAGAGAAAGTATCTTCGGCTCGCAGAGTGATATAATGCATAGTGTTCCCAAATGACACAACATAATCCCTCATCATCATTCAGAAATGAGGATCCAATAAAGAAGAGAGTGTAGACCTTTCCACAAAGATTTTGACAGGCGACCTCCGCCTTACAAAACCCAAGAGATAATGCTAGCAAGCAGACCCAGGCTCACAGACTATAATTTTACAATTTCCCCAGGAGAGTTGGTTTCGGTCCTTAAGAAGATGGGAAATGAGGTAAAATGGCCCCCTCGCTCCAAGGAAAGTTCAACAAAGAAAGACTCTAGTAAGTGGTGTGAATTCCATCGAGATTACGGCCATACTACATCTAAATATGTGGCATTAAGATTGGAAGTCCTGAAATTGTTGAATAAAGGATTTCTGATAGACTTATTTATGGAAAAAGGAAAAGCTGCGTTGGCTCAAAGAGATGAAAAGGATAGCCAAGGTGAGGCCCCGATTCCACCTTCGCTGATTAACAACATAGTTAATTTCATTTTGGGAGGATCAGAAGTTAGTGGTGTATCATATTCAGCAGCCAAATGGTACTCTAGGGCTACTTCAATCAGCCCTCATCACCCTACGATGTCAATTAAGAGGATGTTTACCAACCTGACTATGGAATTTCCAGATGACAGCAACTCCTGAAATATGAATCCACACCATGATGCTCCAGTGATCTCCTTACAGGTGGTGAATTTTATGATCAAACCAGTGTTAGACGACACAGGATCTTCAGCCAACATCTTTTTTGCAACAGCTTTTGCAGACATGAGAGTCGAGATGGAGAAGATAAACAGACGGACGACTGTGTTGATTGGATTTAGTGGGGAATAAAAATTCACCATGGGAGAAATATCTCTTCCAGTCTACGCCGCAGGAGTCAACAAGATGACCACATTCTTGATTTTAGACTGTCCCTCAGCCTACAATCTTATTATGGGTAGGCCTTGGATTCATGAGATGAGAGCAATATCATCCACTTATCACCAAGTTCTAAAGTTCCCTACCAAATGGGGGATTCAAGAGATAGAGCCGCGTCCAGAAGCTGCTACCAAACAACTTTGAAGGCAAAAACCCAATCTGCATAGCAATTACAGAATGGGTCTCGCAATATGGAGCCGACACTACCTAGTCTCGAAGAGCTTGACGAGATCCAAATTCACCCTCAACATGCAAATCATAAGGCAAAAATGGAACTAACTTAGATCCCGAGCAACGAGCCGACTTGATTGACTTCTTGAAGAGGTGACAAGCTTCGCATGGTCTCACAACGACATGACAGGGATCGACCCTGAGCTGATTACTCATAAACTCCATGTGGATCCAGATTACCCTCCAGTCAGACATAAGAGAATAAAGTTCACCCCAGAAAGAAATCGAATCATCGATGAGGAAATTCAAAAATTATTACAGAATGGTGCTATCAGGGAAGTTCAGTTTCCAGAGTGGCTCGCCAACGTGGTGGTAGTCCGAAAGAAGAATGGAAAGTGGCGAGTTTGTATCGACTTTACGGATTTGAACAAAGCTTGTCCAAAAGATTCATTCCCTCTACCTCACATTGATTCGATGGTCGACGTTACAGCTGGGCATGAGTTATTGAGTTTCATGGATGCATATTTTGGCTACAATCAAATCCTCATGCATCCAGGCAACCAAGAGAAGACCGCCTTTGTCACCAACCGAGGCATATATTGTTACAAGGTTATGCCATTCGGCCTAAAATGCCGAGCCACATATTAACGTCTGGTCAACAATATGTTTTCGAAACAAATTGGAAAAACTATAGAGGTGTACATAGATGACATACTAGAAAATCTTCAAAATCTGAGGAACATCTAGGGCACCTGGAAGAAGCCTTTAACATAATAGACAAGTATGGGATGAAGTTGAACCCCACTAAGTGCGCATTCGGTGTCGCCTCAGGGAAATTCTTAGGATACGTTGTCACTCGACGTGGAATAGAAGCGAATCCAGAACAGATCAAGTCTATCCTTGAAATCCCTTCGCCTTCCAGCCAAAAAGATGTCATGCGACTAGCAGAGAGGATATCAGCACTTAATAGGTTCATCTCCAAGTCTACGGACAAAAGCTTTCAGTTCTTCTCAGCCCTAAAGAAAGCAAATAACTTCGAATAGACCCCAGCCTGTGAAGAAGCTTTGGAAGGACTCAAACGATATCTTACCTCCCACATCTGTTGTCAAAACCATTCGACAGTGAGAGGCTTTTTCTCTACCTGGGAGTTTCGGAACAAGCAGTCAGTTCAGTCCTGATCAGAGAAGATGAGGGGACACAACTCCCAGTCTACTCTGTGAGTAAAGCACTGCTGGGTGCGGAGTCACGCTACCCCATAATGGAGAAATTAGTGTTAGCTTTGATAACAGATGCAAGGAAGTTTCGACCCTGCTTTCAGGGACACCCAATCACGGTTTATACCACGTATCCTATGAGAAGCATACTCTATAAGCCAAAGATGTCTGAGAGATTGAAAAAATGGGCAGTTGAACTTGGGGAACACGACATCACATACTTGCCCATGACTGTCATCAAGTCTCAAGCCTTAGAAGATTTTGTAGCCGACTTCAGCCCCAGCCTACTAGCTGCAACCGAATCGGAAGTCCATTCTATCCATTTGACCATCCCTTGGAAACTTGCAGTCGATGGGTCCAGTAACAAAAAAGGTTGCGGTCTGGGAATAATGATCATTACTCCGAAAGGCGACATACTACAGCAAGCAATCAAATGCGGTTTCAGAGTCACCAACAATGAGGCAGAATATGAGGCATTGATAGCATGACTGACCTTGGCCAGAGAACTCGGAGCAAAAAAGATTGAGGTAAAGTCTGATTCAAACTGATTGTCAACCAATTCCAAGGGTCATATAATGCACGAGATCCTCAGATGGCATCCTATTTACAGAAAGTTAAAGATATTCAGTCGACATTTGAGGAACTCACAATAACCCAAATCTCAAGAAGTGAGAATTCTCAAGCGGATGCATTGGCCACTCTTGGATCAACAATGTAAGGGTACAAACCATAATCTGTTCCGATAGTTTACTTGAATTGGCCAGCTATTTGGCAAGAAGAAAAACAGGTCGCTTCAATGTCTTCAGCCGACTCATGGATGACTCCACTAGTCAAATATCTACAAGAAGGCGTACATTCTGGGAGACAAAGTTCAGGCCAGGAAAATCCAGAGGCAGGATGTAAGGTTCACCTTATAGGACAGCCAGTTGCTAAAAAGGTCATTTTCCGGACCCTACCTGAAGTGCCTGTTGGATAATATGACCCATAGCGTCACTATTTGCACAGATCATTGTGTTGTTGTAGCAAATTAACTATGTAATAAGGAAATTGCACTCTCATCATTTGTGATTAGATCACCATAGATATATAAATGAAGAGAGGTCCATATGATTAGTACCTGGACTGAGAATGATATGAGACAGTATCAGTCCCCGAAGGTTTAATCATTAAATATCCCTAGCCGTAGTATTATCGAGACTGGACATCGATAATGCGGAATAGGCTAGTATTGCACTTGTGCGCGTTTGTGAGGGCACAGCGGCATAGTTCTCATATATATAAGTATTGGATACTTATGCAAGTGCGATAGGAGGTCGTGTTTCACCGATGGTACGGGAAACAGCTTCGCTCTGGATAGACCCCTCGGAATCCCATTGGTATTATGACTATGTGTCTATGGGAGGCCGAAATCGAGGGTAGGTGTGTATAGTCTTAACCTGAGACTTGCATCGCTAATACTTACGATAATCGATAAACTTTGGTCTTGGTGGTAGGGGGCTTTAACCGGTTCTGTGTACACCACTTCTGGTTTATCAGAGAGTCGTAGTGTATTAGGTGTGATGTCAAGATGGAAGTGTCACTTCAGTCATTGGAGATGATGTCACGCAGGATACGGTACTAGTGCTCTTGAGTGTTGCGCAACCAATCGGGATATTGTGACCAGGTCATGTATATCCGATTATAGAGACTATGTTACCAGACATCCGACATGTGTTTCGGACGGGGCAGACACTTATCCAGCCCCAGCCCTAGCACGTGATTATCCGATACTGGGCCGATATACACAATACTACGGTATACTACTCTTGATACAGATCTATATATTCCTGTAAGAATATTTCTGGAGAATTGGGTAGGCATGGCGCTTTGCTAGAAGCCAACCTTGTCTTGTAAATCGATATAAACGTAGTACGAGGTACTTACGTGTTCGGACAGTCCGACGATCGTATTTACTGCCAACATATCCGGAGATCTCATGGGTCGCTTCCTGAAGATTCACCGATGACGTATGACTCGCACTTTGATTAATCTGGGATTAATTAGAAGAGAGAGATAGAATTAATCTGGGATTAATTCGATGAGAGAGAAAATTAATCTGGGATTAATTGCGGAGATATTTATCTGGGATAAAATATTAATAAAGAGAGAGAACGATTAATTTGGAATTAATCGATAAAATTAATATATTCGATATATTAAGCGAAATTGGATTTCGACGCGGAATTAAAATTAGATTTTAATTCGGGCGAACGAATTAATTTAGAATTAATTCGTTAGCGACGTGAATAGTGAATTCGCTCGGCGTAATCATTAATTACGACGCGACGGAAAATTCGTTAATTTGGAATTAGCGAACCCGAGCCCGAGAGTGATTGCGAGCGCATTCGCATTTCGAATTCGAGTGCGGCACGCAAGTGACATCAAGCGTCAAATCACTAGTCGCGTCAATCGTCAAATCAATTGTCACTTTGAGTGATGTGACTTGACAACTTGTCACTTTAATAAAGTGAAGAGATGTGATGTGAATAGTGATGTGAAGTGATTGAAAGCTTTTAAAAGGCTTGAGATGGAATATAACATTATTTTATTCCTTGCCTTTTTGGCTTTTGAATTAAAGTTGAGTATATATCTTATTTTATTTACTTGGTAAAATATTAATAAAGAGAATATACAAAAGCTTTTTATTCTCTCTCCACCTAAGGCAACAGTACACGGTTTTGGTAACATTTTTGAGAGCCAAAAACGTTTTCTCTTCCCTCTCCTTTTCTTCTTCTATTCTTCACGGCATGGTGCCGATTTCTTCTCAATTTTTTTCTGGTTAGACCGATTTTGAGAAGCAAATGAAGAAGGATGGTGCTAGCACACACACATGGGTTATATATAGGTGATAGGGAAACGAAATCTTTGAGCATGGAAGCTTGAAGCTTGGAGCTTCAATGGAGTCTTGCATGGCCGATTCTTGGAGGTTCAAATAGGATCAAAATCGCACAGCCCACTGTCAAGGAAAGCTACTGCCGAGCTCTATGGAGGGAGCCAAAAAACGCATCTTGTTCTTCATCCATCAAAACCCATCAATGTGAGTATGAATTCCGCCTTACTCCTTTGATGTGTTCATATGCGGTTTTTATGCATGTTTGTGATCTTTGGGACTTTGATTTAACTCTTACAATGGTATCTAGAGCTATTGTTGCATGAAAACCGAATTAGGGTTCTTGAGCAAATTTGGGGCTTTTGATTTTGGCTTGATTCTGTCTAATTGATTGTTTGAGAATGATTATATATGATT
>SKCR01049754.1:0-55270 GCA_019454045.1 Zanthoxylum bungeanum
ATTCCTAGTTGGCCCAAACCGGTGCCAGCGATTAGCATACATTGTGATAGCCAATCCGCTATTGGGAGAGCCTTAAATACAATGTATAATGGTAAGTCTCGACACATACGTCGGAGACATAATACCATACGTCAAATGCTCTCAAGTTGCATAATAACGATCGATTATGTCAAGTCAAGGAAAACCTAGCGGATCCACTAACTAAAGGTTTACCTCGAGAGCAAGTTGAGAAGTCATCGAGGGGAATGGGCTTGAAGCCTATAAATTAAGAATTGTCACTGTGGAAACCCAACCTAGCTAACTGGAGATCCCAAGATCTAGGTTCAAAAGGGACAACCGAAACTTTGTGCAATTCAAAATAAGCACTAAAGAGTTTTGTACTCTTTCCCATTCCGATAATGACGATGGGTGCTGTCTGTCATTGGTTAGGATAAGCTAAGGCTTTTAATGATCACTATATTAGGAGATGAGTCCTAATGGGGGTAAAGACAAATTACCTCTTCATAGTATATCACCTATTTCAAGTAAGAAGTGAAGCCGCTTCCATGGGAACTTTTAAAGGCGGGTTACCCTAAAGTACTTGATGAATCCGGGACCGTTTTTCAGGGCCGAAATGAACACAACCGTAGAATGGGAAAATGGTCGAAATAAAGCTGTGTGTTGGCAGTTTTCTTGGTTTACACCAACGGCAGAACAGTTCAAGACTATGGGTCACTGGTTTGCCAAGTAAATCCGATTGTCATTCACTAGGAAAGGTTCAAGGCGAAAGCTACCTATTTCGATGCAGCTTTAGTTCATGGTAACTCTCTCAAGTGTCTACATGAATATTTGAAGAATTGTGGGGGATTTTTGGAAATTCTTTAAATATTCATTAAGGATATATATGTGTCTTTTGGATGCAATGGGTGCATGAGAGGGCTACAACCCTTTGGAGGGTTGCACCGCACCCCAATGGGTGCCCCATTGGCACCCTTCCATGCCTTTATAAAGGAGGCTCTATGTCCAATTAAGACATATAGAAGACAATCCGAATTTAAGAGTCAAGTTTTCCATTTGTTTTGAGAGAGAGTTCCACCATATTCCAAGTTCAAATACTTGTTAAGGAGTGCTCCTTGAACAAGAAGCAACCAAGTTATCCTGGGAGAATATTGGCCAATTTGAATCTGTGAAGCACCAGAGACGGAGGCTAATAAGTTCTTAAGGACAGAGTATTATCTCGACTTGGATTCATCAGGTTTTTCTGGTTTCTATGTCTTAGGGTTTTGCATGTAGTTTTCTGGTTTTGTCCTTTGATTTGGTTGAAGCATGTTGATTTGTTGTTTAATGACACTATTTTTACAACATATATGTGTTACAAAATGATAAATAAAGAGAATAAATTAGTGGACCAATAAATTTTATGATGGAAAAATTCTATTATGTAATCGTAGCACACATATAATTTTTTTTAAAATCATATTATTATATGTTGATAGTGATTTTTTGAAGGTTATAATCTTTAGAAAATGTTCAAATATCGATGAGGGGTATAATACAAATTGTACTTGGCCAAAAGTGGATAGCAAATGCTTAAAGCCCTAGATAGAAATGGGGTTCGATAAAAAACCCAACCTCATGCTGTAGAGAAGTCTCCTGAGGGCAAATCATGTTGGAGATGAAGCTAGTAGTACCGACCCGACCACATGAAGAGATAGATTTGAGGTTTTCTTAGAGTTTGTTGAACCCGACCAATTGGGATCCTTATGTTGGAGTTGATGCTTAGAGCGCCAAATTGATTAATCGTCGATTTTGGTATACGGTTGAATTCCTATAACCTAGAAGACTAGCACATGTCGTATATTGGAATTGGAGTTTCAATGGTTTAATCCAATGTACCATGAGCTTGGAAAGCTCGTATAGACATGTGGATATTCATTGGAGCGAATATTGAATGACTCATATGTGATTCCTAATAGTTGGGAGTACACACCACCGTCAATAGGAATCTCCTCGAGTCGAGCAGTATATGTGATCCTTTGACTATAGGATAACATTGATTTTGTGTGTAATCCTCCATACTTTGATGCCATATATGTCAGAGACCTTTCATGGTCTAACCGTTAGATATTTGTTGGGTGTGGACTGATACACTCGTTAATCAAATACGTATCAAGATATGATATGTCGGTCCGTATGTGTACCATAAGGGGTTTAGGTATCCATGTGAGTAAGTCACGATTCTTAAGGCTTTGGCGCCAAAGCCGATCACCTAGGGTGGATCGCATATATCAGAAATGGTTTCTGATTAGTTGTAAAGAATCATGGACATGTCGACATGAGATTTGCGCCTCAGAAACTTGACGGTGTAATCTATGTTTCCTAAGCACAATTTGGATAGCCTACCACGGAGAGATTGTTAAACATATGTGATGACCTCGACTTTTATAGTTCAGAAAGGTCGTTCGTGTTCTTTCACAAATTCGGAAGTGGCCGAATTACGTACATATATGCTAGGCTTATATGATGAACGTGTTTGGACTTAGAGAGTCCCACAATATGAAATGTACTCGTTGAGCATTTGGGTATTCGATAATTTTTTATAATAAATAATATTTGATATTATGATTATCAACCAAAATAATTAAGTGTTATTGGATAACATTAATTATTTACTTTGACCCAATTTGATTAATTGGATTAATCCAAAATCACACAAGGGCTTTGTTGTAATTTCATAAATATCTCTACCATTTGAGGATATTTTGATAATTACAAATATGTAATAATATGTGTATTTGACTTGATTTAATTGGATTAAATCAAAGTAGTAGACAATGTGATTAGTCACACCTAATTATATATATTGGATTAAGTCTACCTAATATTTGATTAAGACTTTTATTAATTAAAAATTGCATAAGTTTTGTTATAAAATGAAAGCTTGAGCATTGTTTTAATTAAGCTTGAGCATAAGAAAGTTAAGCTTGACAAAGCTAAAATAAGCAAATATTAGAAATATTAGCCTAAGTAAAGGAAATGTTTAGAGACGCATTGGAAATTCTCTACAACATTTCAACAAGGAGAAATCAAGATTAAATATTGGAATAAAGCTTGCTAGCTTTGGAGTCAAAATTGGATCTTGGAGTCAAACTTGCTAACTTTGGAAGTTCTCCACAACATTTCAACAAGGAGAAGAAAATTTGATATTGGAATCAAGCTTACTATGTGAGTTTGATATTCTCTAAAACTATGTTTTCATTAGTGAGTTGTTTTCATTAATGAAGCATATAGTGATGTATTATGTATTGGATACATAATAACATAGCTTGAAGTTGAAATTAGGCTAATGAATTGTGTATGGATGCTTTGGAAGCATAGACACAATATGCTTGTAATTGGGTCAAATATGTTCATGTTGGACATGGAACATTAAATTAGAGTTTGGAACTCTAGATGATAGCTTGGAGATATGGCTACCATTTTAAAATCACTTGACCATCTTTGAGTGACGTATAATTGTTCATGAGTCATTTTATTGTGGGATTCTATTTTGGTTTATGTTTTGATTCAAAGAAATACGTATATGTATTTAGAATACATATATGTTTGTTGTATAACATGTGTTGATGTTGATTTTGATGTTAAAATTGGATTTTAGGTGTATTGAAGTGTTTGGAGAAAATTGGAAGTGTTTAGAATTGATTTTAAGGTTAAAATGCTATGTTTCAATATTTTACACAAGGCAGCGTCGCAACACTAACCATCGCGACACTGAGCTTTCAGACCTTCTGGGGTCGAGACACTGAGCTTTCATACCTTCTGGCATCGCGACGCTAACACTTACATGACGCGACGCCGAGCTCTCACAGATTGAGATTCGCGATGCTAACCCATGCGCGGTACAACACTGACTCTCTTAGATTAAGCGTTGCGACGCCCAAGCCTGCGCTTCGTGACACGCCGAGAGCTAATGCTTATGAGCATTGAAACTTCAATTTTCTCTGTTCCGGAATATCCGGACTCCTATTTGGTCCCTGTTTATCCTTACGGACTCGTAATGGAATATAATTTTCATTAAAATAATTTAAAAATACTCTCATGCTTGATATCCATGGGTTAGACCCATTTCTATTGCGCAGGGCACCGATCCGACCCTAAGGGTCCCACATCCACCCCAATAGAACAATATCAGAGCAAATCTTAACCACATAACACATGTTGCATGTTTGACATGTATTTGAATCTATGCCTCTATAATTTTAATTTAATTATGCATAAGTCATATTGGATATGCATTGTATGTTTTAAATTAAATTTTTTATTTTGACCTAAGAATGTTAATGACTTGATTTTCATAAATTTCACGTGATTAGGTGATTATTTTATTCAAGTAATAGTATTAATAATGTTGGAGCATTATTGGATGGTTCGTCTTGTCAATACGGAGATGAATGCGTTCTTACTACTTATGCCCAAGATCGTCATTAGTGTGAGGGTATAAGTGCTCGGAACTTAGGTCGCACCGGTAAAACATTAGATGTAGTGTGATGAGTTAACATAGTCACCCAATACCATCATTATTGTGAGGATGTACGTACGAAGCTCATTAGTGCACATTGACAAGTATACACCTGGAACACGTCTTAATCTAAGACCGTCATTAGTGTGAGGATAAGAAACAGTTCAGAACCAAAAAAGAGTCACATGGATGTGATTGACCTTTGAGGTCTACCTAATGAGTTTATGAAGGTCATGATCGTCATTAGTGTGAGGCTGGAGTATATGTCATGGGATCCACTTCCTGCTATGAAATTTGATTGTCAAATTTTTATTTATATGTTAAGAGAGATTACGAAATTACGTAAAGTAGTGGAAACGCACTATTAGATTTAAAATCCATAATCGTATTAGTGTTTTTATATTGAAATGAAAAGTATTCTACTAGTGTTTAATTGTTGTCTTGTAGATGACTGCCGCAAATCCATTAGTACGACTTTTGGATTCTAATAAATTGAAAGGAGTCGGGAACTATTTTGAATGGGAAATGAACATTCGCCTTTTCTTGGAGTCCGAACGATTGAGGTATGTTACGCTCAATCCAATGTCTGTCGAAATTATTCCTAATTTGCTCAGACAGTACATAGATGTACCAAATACTTGGAGCATTATGAGAACACACAAGGAGTTGATCGAAACAAATCAAGAAAATGAGATATATCGAAGGTCTAAGGAATTGTTCCAAGCTATGCTCAAGGATAAATGAGCGGTTAGCATTTATGTTTTGAACATGATAGACTAGATCCGATATATGGAATGACATGACATTATGATAAATGAAAGACTAGGCCAAAATCTGATTCTGTCATCTTTACCCGGTACATATGTTGGCTTTGTGATGCATTTAATGCAAGTCATATATGAAGAGCTTCAAAACATGTTACGCTCGGTGGAACATGATTTGAAGAAATAGAATCCCACTTTGTACCTCAATGGTGGAGCAAGCTCTCCAAAGACTTCTAGGAAGTCTAAGAAGATTAAAATGAGAAAAATAAGAAAGATTCCAAGAAATGAACTGCAATGTCGTATGTAGTTCGTGATGCATGTCTACACTGCAAGAAGTTTGGACACTGGAAAAAAGATTGTCTAGAGTTGAAAGGAAAAGAAGGAACCTCAGGTACGCTTTGTATTTTTCCTATTATTGACATCTCATTAGCTTTAGATGTAAATAGTGGTTGGGTGTTAGACACTGGTAGTCTTAATCATATTTTCAACTCAATGCAAGCCATTAGAGTTAAAAGGGTTGGGGCAGTTGTGGAACCCTTAGGATCAGATCGATACCCCGGGTAGCGAAAATGGGTCTAACCCATGGAAATCAAGTATAGGTGTAATTTTAAATTATTTAATGAAATACTATATTCTATTACGAGTGTATAGGAAAAAATCAAGACTGAATCGGAGTCCGGAAGCTCTAGAACGAGAGAAAACAAAATCAGCGCGTGTAGCGTGTACCCACGCGTGCTACAGTGACACGTGCACTGTACGCGCTACAATGCGCATGTCACTGTATCACGCATCAGCAATTTTTTTTTGTTTACAATTGTTTTGTTTTCAAAGCAAATGTTTCAGCTCTCTGGAAAATTTCCAGAGAGCTGAAGCAATTAGGGTCTATTACCCTAATAGCTTTCAGTCTTCCCTAAACACTTCAAAAACACCCAAAATTAATTTTTAATATCAAAACCAATATTAACACATGTTATAGAATAAAAATCAAGTTTTTCAATTTTACAAAAACATAAATTTATTTTAAAAATAGAAAAGTGTGTATTTGGGGTCATATCCGGAAACTTTTTAGGACATACGATGGGGAAGAAACGAATATAAGTGGATTCGGGGAAGATCGAGGAAATAAAGGAGATGCCCGTACTAAAAATAGAAAAGAAAGTGAGAGCATTCATAAGGAAGATATAATACAGCAGTCGGTTCATTGCCAAATTGACCTTGGTTTGTGAACTAATTTTCAAAATACTTAGGAAAAATCAAGCGATGGAGTAGAATTAACAGTGCCAAGAAGCCTTTGAGAAAATCAAGTAGCACTTTACTAACCCGCCGATCTAGAAGCCACCAAGACTTGATAAACCCTTAGTGTTATATTTAGTCGTGGAATCGAAAGCCCTGTGAGCAATGCTAGTACAAGAGGATGATATTATAATAGACATGTGTTGGACAATTATGACCCATAGCATCACTATTTGTACAGAACATGGTGTTGTTGTACAAATTAACTATGTGACAAAGGAAATTGCTCTTTTATCATTTGTAATTGGATTACTCGGATATATAAATGATAAAATTCCTTATGATTTGTTCCGCATTAATAAGATATGAGACAATATTAATCCACAAAGGCTTAATCATTAAATATCCATAGTCATAGTATTATCGAGACTGGACATCGATAATGTAGAATATGCTAGTATTACACTTGTGCGTGTTATGGAAGCGTAACAACATAGTTCTCATATATATGGGTATTGGATACTCATGCAAGTGTAATAGGAGGTTCTGTTTACCGATGGTACGGAAAGAGCTTCACTCTGGATCGACCCCTCGGAATCCCATTGGTAGTATGACTATGTGTCTATGTGAATCTGAATCAGGGTAGGTGTATTTGGTCTTAACCTGAGACTTGCATCGCTAATACTTGCGACAATCAGTATACTTTGGTTTTGGTCGTCCGGGGTTTTAACAGGTTCTGTGTACGCCTCTTCTGGGTATACTGAGAATCGTAGTGTATTGGGTGTGATGTCAAAAAGGAAGTATCACTTCAGTCATATGGAGATGATGATCACGCAGAGATACAGAACTGGTACTCTAAGTGCTATAGCCATCGGGAAGTATGAATAGGTCATGACTTTCCGATCATAAAGAGACTAGTTGATAGTGATCCGATATATGCTTTGTACGGGGCAGACACAACTCCAGCCTCAGGCCTAGCATGTGACATCAGATACTGGATCGTAATGCGCAATACTACGTATATTACGCCTGACAAAATATCTTGTATTCCGTAGAAGAATATTTCTGGAGAATTGGGTAGGCACGGTGCTTAGCTAGAAGCCAACCATGTCCTGTAAATCGGTAAAAATATGGTACCAGGTACGCATGTATTCGGATAGTCCGATAACCGTATTTACTGCCAACATATCCAGGGATCTCTTGGGTCGCATCCCAAATATTCACCGATGATATTTGACTCGAACAGAAAATTAATCTGGGATTAATTATCAAGAGAGAAAATTAATCTGGGATTAATTACAGCAAAATTAATCTGGGATTAATTATCAGAGAAAGAATTAATCTGGGATTAATTGTATCGAGAATTTATCTGTGATTAAATTCGTCAAAATGAGAGAACGTGATTAATTTGGAATTAATCGGCAAAGTAAATTTAATGGTGAAATTGGATTTTACTATTTAATTTATTTAATTGGGCTAAAATAATATATTAGATATATTAATTGAAATTAGATTTAAATGCGGAATTGAAATTGGATTTTAATTCGAGCTAACGAATTAATTTGGAATTAATTCGTAAGCGACTTTAATAATAATTTTACGAGGCATAATCATTTAATTAAATTAGATTTAATTGCGTCGCGACGGAAAATTTGTTTATTCGGAATAATCGAACCCGAGCTCGAAGTGTGTAGTCTCACCCAACTTGAATTTTGAATTTAAGTGTAAGACCCACCAACTTACATCAACTAGTCATTTTGTGATGGAATTGGTTGGAATAGTAATTGGATGACTTAAATGCACACAACAACCAACTTAAATTAAAAGGCTTTGGAAGTCAAAATTTGTAGTTGTTGTTTTTAGAAAACATATAAAAAGAAACAAAATGCTCTCTTTCTCTCCTTGCACCTTGGCCGATTGGCCTTGCTTTGGCCGAATGGACTTGAATTGCTTTGACCGAATGGCCATTAAAATGGCCGAATGAATGAAAAGAAACATTTTGCTTTGATTTAAAGAATAAAAGATAATGGCCTGTCTTTAGAAGATAAGCAATTACTCTCTGATTATTTTTGGCCGAAAATTAAAGGCAATGGCTTTCTTCTTTTTATTTGGCCGAATGGCCTTAACTCTCAATGGCCGATTGCTTCCTCTCTCCAGGCCGATTTGTTGCTTCTCTTTGAGAGCAAAATTCTGTCATTTTGTTCTTGCTAGCATATATGGGAGTCAAATGAAGGTGATATGGATACTCACCCATGAGCTTGGAAGCTTCAACATCCATGAAAAGTTTTGAACTCAACCGATCAATGTAAGTCCTCCGCAACTTATTTTTGATTTTTTATTCACACACGAATCACGCTTAGAGATCCCGTGGCATGTCTAGGACACTAACAACATGCAGTGTATTATCTTAGCAAAAAGATATTGTCGTACGAGACTCGATATCAAGAAGTGGAGAAAATCTGTTAGGTAGTAGTATGGGCTCTAGAAAATTACAACACTACTTTTAGTCGTATAAAATACAAGTAGTCACAAAAGAGAATCCATTGTGATATTTATATTCGACACATTTCTTTCGTCGGGAAATTGGGAAGGTGGCTAGTCTTGTTAACAGAGTTCGACTTTGAGTATATCACTAAGAATGTGATCAAGAGGCGCGCAGTGGCGGAATTCTTGTCACATCAACCACTCGAAGGGGACAAATATGAGTTTGAGTTCCCAGATGAGAGACTGAAAACTGTAGCAATCTAGGGCAGAGAGATATATTTCGATGAAGCTGTGTACTGTAAAAGCGCAAGAATTATGATTGTCTTGGTAACCTCATGCGGAGAGACCTTACCTATAGCTAAAAGGCTAACCTTCCCAGTCACCAATAACATGGCTGAATATGAAGCTTGTATTTTCAGATTGGAGGCACTAATAGCTCTGGGGCGAGCGATGCAGAAGTCCATGGTGATTCAATGTTAGTAATTTGACAGATACAAGGGGATTGAGAGTTGAAAGAAGAAAAACTAAAGTCGTATATGTTTCATCTTAGGTCTTTGTTAGATAATGTCTCAGGCTATATGTTCCGACATTTGCCCCGGGAAGACAACCAGATGGCAAATGTCTTCTAGTTATCTAGGGAGAATTCCGAAAAATTGACTATGAAACTTCTAGTATTGACTACATCCAACAAACCCTGATATGAAATCGAGAAGATCATGGGTGTCAAAGTAAACGTCGGAAAGCCCTGGTACTACGACATTCAAAACTTTCAAGATCATGAGGAGTTCCTAGAAGGAGATGATAGGAAGGATATGATGGAAATCCAGAAACTAGCTTCTCCATTCATAAGCCTAAGAGGGGATTTGTATAAGAGACAAGCTAACGAAGTGCAGTTGAAGTGCCTAAAAGAAGAGGAAGCCCAGAAGGTGATTGAAGATGTCCACACATGGGTATGTGGACCACACTTGAGTGGGTTGAACTTATTAAGAAAAATTGTGCGGCATAGGTTTTATTGGCTGACTATGGAGGCAGATTGCGCATAATTGGTAAAGCGTTGTCATGATTGCCAAGCTCATGGGAACCTGAATCATCTAACACCAACAGAGTTGCACGGATTATTGGAACCCTGACCTTTCCAATCTTGGGGCATCGATCTAATCGGTGAAATCTAGCCGCAAGCTTCTAATGGACATATTTTTATAGTAGTAGTCGTGGATTACTTCTCTAAATGGGTGGATGCCGAAATCTTTTCATAATGTCACCGCCAAGAAAATGGAAAAATTCTGTTGGGTTTTCTAGGTCAAACTAAGATCAATTAAGCAAGAAATCATGTGAATACAACAAAGTAAGAATGCAGAAAATACTCACTTTGATCGGATTTTGGATGCGTTGAACACAAAAAATTGCTCCTTGAAGTTTCGGCTAAGCCCCTTTGAAGTTGATCTCCAAGCTTTCCTCTTTGAAGTGTTGAATCCAAGCTCCAAGCTTTGATTTGAGATTCCAAGCTCAAAGGTTGGTTTCCCTAACACCTTGATATGATTCCTTATGTGTGTGCTAGCACAAATTGAAACAAATTTTTATCTTTGGTGAAGAGCAACTCTCGGCCAAGGAACAAAAATGGAGAGAGTCAAATTTTTGTTCAAAACCGTGAAGGAGAGAAAGAGTGTAAGACTTGTGTTGTTTTTTTTTCTAAAACCAAAATACACTTATGAAAAGTCAACGCCAAAATTTGGTATATCCTTTTCAAAAAAGAATAAAGCAAATTGGAGGGAAAAAAGCAATTAAGGCTTCCAACCACTCCCATCATGAATAGTGACTAGATGTCAATCACAAAAAGGTGACTTGACTTCCATCACTAAAGTGACTGGCGATGTGACTTGTGATGTGACTTGTGGGCCCCACTTTAATTCAAAATCTGAGTGGGCCCGCAAACACATTCCGGGCTCGGATTTGTTAATTCCGAATTAACGAATTTTCCGTTGCGATTTAATTAAATCAAATTTAATTAAATAATTATGCCTAGCAAAATTACTATTCACGTCGCTCGTGAATTAATTCGTTCACCCAAATTAAATCCAATTTTAATTCCGTGTCGAAATCTAATTTCGTTTAATATATCGAATATATTATTTTATCGAATAATTCCAAATTAATCGTTCTCTCTCTTCAAATAGTATTTTAACCCAGATAAAATCTCTCCGCAATTAATCCTAAATTAATTATGTTCGAATCATACGTCATCGGTGAATATTCGGGAAGCGACCCATGAGATCCCTGGATATGTTGGCAGTAAATCCGGTCGTCGGACTATCCGAACACGTACGTACCTAGTACTATGTTTTTACCGATTTACGAGACATGGTTGACTTCTAGCAAAGCACCATGCCTACCCAATTCTCCAAAAATATTCTTAAAGGAATATATAATCTATGTCAGGCGTAATATACGTAGTATTGCGTATTATGATCCAGTATCGGATGTCACATGCTAGGCCTGGGGCTGGAAATGTGTCTGCCCCGTATGAAACATATATCGGATCTCTGGTAACTAGTCTCTATAATCAGATAATCATGACCTAGTCATATTATCCCGATGATTGCAGTACTAAAGAATACTAGTTCTGTATCCTACGTGATCATCATCTCCATATGACCGGAGTGATACTTTCATCTTGACATCACATCCAATACACTACGATTCTCAATATACCCAGAATAGGCGTACACAAAACCTGTTAAAGTCCCGGACGATCAAAACCAAAGTATATTGATTGTCGCAAGTATTAGCGATGCAAGTCTCAGGTTAAGACCAAATACACCTACCCTGATTCGGATTTCCATAGACACATAGTCATACTACCAATGGAATTTTGAGGGGTCTATCCAGAGCGAAGCTGTTTACGTACCATCGGTAAACACAACCTCCTATTACACTTGCATGAGTATCCAATACCCAAATATATGAGAACTATGATGTTATGCTCCCACAACGCGCACAAGTGCAATACTAGTTTATTTCGCATTATCGATGTCCAATCTCGATAATACTACGACTAGGGATATTTTAATGATTAAACCTTAGTGGATTAATAATGTCTCATATCTTATTAATCCGGAACTAATCATATGGACTTTTATCATTTATATATCCCGGTAATCTAATTACAAATGATAAAAGAGCAATTTCTTTTGTCACATAGTTAATTTGTACAACAACACCATGTTATGTACAAATAGTGATGCTATGGGTCATAATTGTCCAACAAATTCATCACTCAAAACATCATTTTTCGGTATAGGGTGCTGCATCATGTGGTGTACACCCAGCCAACGGTTTCGTTCGGTTTCAAATCGAAACCAAACCAAACGATTTCGGGTTCCACAATCTTGTGGAACTGGAACCGAACCTGAATGGTTCCAATTTTTTTAATTTAAATTATAATAATAATTATTTAAAAAATAAAAATGAGATTAAAATTTATTTATAATTATTAATTTTAATTAAATTACAATAAATTAAAAATAAATAAAAGAGCTTGAACTTAAATTTTTTAAAAATTTAAGTTGCATATGTATCCTCTAGGGATGAGAGGAATCAAAGCTCACGTAGTTCCAGTATATTTTTAAGATAGTTCCCCATTATAATTATTTACTAATCAATCATCATCATTATATTTTCTTGTTGATCCTTCAGTTCTCGTTCCGTTTGCAATTGGAGAAGTATTGTCGAACAAGTCTTCAAAGTCATCGGGGGCATCTTCTTGTTGCCTCATATCAGTTCGGGTCCAATCATCCACACACATTGTTGCTTCTAAAGTGCTTGAATATAATGAAGACCGTCTCGCTTCCAAAATATTACCTCCTAAGCTGAAGGCTTATTCAACTGCAACAGTGGAAACAAGTGCTGCCAGAACCTCTTTAGCAATAATTGATAAAATATGATTGATATTTTGATGTCGGTTCCACCAGTCAAGTATTGAAAATTTTTATGTACTAAACTTTCAGGAGGAAACTCAAAATTGGTAGATAAATAATTATCTAATTTCGGATTGTTAGTCGTGTTATCCATATGTTTTTTATTTCGTTGTAGTAACCAACGATCAACTACGTTAAGTCTTGAATGTATTACGGTTCGCTACTAGATTTTCTTAATGATTGCAAGTTATATCCACAAACATAATCATTAAATCAATCTATTAAATAAATTTTTTATTTTATCTATTATTTTTGTAATATTAATTTCACCAGTTATTCCTAAATGTGTATAGTAAGTTAGTAAGCCACTATTCAAATATTCTAATTTAAATCTAGGATAAAAAATTGTGGCAATAAGATAAAGCAATGAAATATCTTTAAAATAAATCAATCATTTTCTTTTCATAAAAGCAATAGCTTCAATTCAAATAATATCATTAACATTAGAACTTTCAGCATGCTTATATAAGATTCCAACAATATTCAAACATTCAACAAGAAATAAATTTATTGTAGGATAATAAACTCTGCTAAAAATATTTGTAGCGTCATTAAAAACTTTTAAAAGTTCTAAATTTTTTTCACAAATTTCCCATTGATTAGGAAAACGTGTTATATGTTAAACATGTTGGGGAAAAAACTACATAATACATCTTTGTATTGAAAAGCTTGAGTTAAAAGAAAATAAGTTAAATTCCAATAAGTTGGAACATCTCTTGAAAATTTTACCGATTTAACACCATTTAATTTACAAAACTTGGCCCATTCTCTCCTAACTTGAGAATATGACCAAATACAATTAAGTTCAATCTTAATAGTATCAATGTGATATTCTAAAAAAGTCAGACCATCTTAAACACATAAATTATGGACATGACATGTGCAACGAACATGAAAAATTGACCCCCCAAATTTGTTTGGCATATTTCTTTTAAATTTCTAAATGATGTAGTATTTGGAAATGCATTGTCAAAATCAATTGTTAAAATTTTATTTAATAAACCATATTTATCAAAAATTACTTTAATCATTTTATAAATATTTTGTGCAGTATGTTGCTAATCAAAAACTCTAAATGCCATAAGTCGTTTTGCATGTTCCATGATACATCAAACCAATGACAAGTCACACCCAATATCAGAACAAATAGAAAGACGACATTTAATATCTTTAAATATTTCATTTAAAATAATTTTACCATCTTTATATAATTTTAAAATTTGACGTTTTATTGTATTTCTAGTCATTTTACAAGCAATAGTATTTGAAGAATTTTGAACATAATTAGTAAAAGTAATGTTTTCACCAAAACTTAAAGAAAGACGTTTCATACAAGTAAATTTAATAAATTCTTCTCTATTTTTAGCATCAGAATATTTAAATAAATAAAAAGAACTCGTACCTCTACTAGATGAAGTATACATGCCCATTTGAGTTTGCATTATATCAAGTCCAATTTTAGCAGCATGATGTCTATCAAAGTGCTTGTTCTTATTGCCATAGTCATCAGTAAATTTGTAAGATACACCACAATAGTTTCATATTTCTCTTGGACCTTCATTTTCAGTCTCGACTAAATGAAAATGAATTTTGAAAATATCAAAAGATCAAGACTTAACTTCTCTTATTCGTGTATCGATACTTTGGACGCTCTCTTAGGTTGGCACATTGGACATGATGTTATCAGATAAGCTTGCAATTTTTTTTATTAATATTGAAGAATTGAAAATTTAAATCAATATCAAAATTTGAAGATGAGAGAATTGAGAATAAAAGAATTAAAGAAATTGAGAGAATTGAGAACTGGTGTATTGAAAAAATGAAGAATGACCCATATTTATATATTTTTGGATTATTTTATGGTATCTAAATTGCCCCAAAAACTAGTGGTTTTATTAATGTTATTAATGATAATTTAGTAATTAGATTTAAAAAAACATTTTTTTTTTAAAAAAAAAAATTGGGCTGGGAGCCGCCCAACGGCTAGTAGCCGTTGGAACCGTCCGATTCCATTTGGTTCGGCTAGGGTCGAACCCTAACCGAACTGAACAAAATCGATTTCGGTTTCGATTTCAGAACCGGAACCGGAACCGACGGTTCCAACCAGTTCTGTTCTGGTTCGATTTCGGTATCGAACCGAAACCGTGGCCGGGTCTAATATGGTACAGATAATGATGTTCAGTTTCAAGGAGAAACCAAAGCTATGATACGAAAGTTTACGGGATCGGGCATCTCAAGTCCTCTCCATATAGACCGCAAGCTAATTGGGTAATAAAGGTCGCTAATAAGACCCTAAAGAAGATCTTGGCCAATATGACAGAAACTTATAAGGATTGGGCATATAATTTTTCATTTTCTCTATGGGGATATAGAACTTCGGTGAGAAAAGCGACATAAACCACGCCTTACTTATTAGTGTATGGGATGTGGGTTGTACTACCAGTGGAGATTGAGGTACAATTAATGCGGGTTATGATAGAAACAGATTTGCCCGAGCAAGTGTGGATTAGAGGGAGACATGAACAGTTAACATTGCTAGACGAAAAGAGGATGAGAGCTCTGTACCAGACCCAATTATAACAGAAAAGGATAGCTAGGGCCTTCAATAAAAAAGTCTGACCCAACAAGGTTAAGGAGATGGATCTGGTATTGAAACAGTTAAAGCTATTGTCAATGGACCCATGAGGGAATTTTAAGCCTAATTAGGAAGGACCCTACTTGGTCAAGAGAGTTTTGAGAAATGGAGTAGCACAGATGTCCGACTTGGAAGGGAATCAGTTCATGGAACCTATCAAGATAGAGAGGATGAAAAAAATACTTTGCGTAATAAAAAAGACAAAAAGAAAAAGAAAGAGCTCGTTGGGTTGAAAATCCACAAAGGACGACTCAAGTAAAAATTAGAGCACATCTCACTAGACCATAAATGGTTTAGGCAAAAGTTAGGGATAAGTGAGCGAAAAAATAGTTAATTATAAAACCTAAAAGTTCTAGTTAGTAATAGAGGTACCTTCGCAATAAAGCCATTAATATATTAACGCATGTACTGAGAAAAAATATTGATGTTTTATTGAAATAAAAGGTCAAAATACTGACAAAATACAAAGTGCTAAATGAGAAAAATTTAGGACGAGCATGTAAGAATCATGTTCTTCGCCTCTTCGTTTCGGGGCCTAGGTCAGGAGTGTTAGAGTCATGATCATCGGAGGCATTGGAAGACACAGGGGTAGTGAGTGTCTAAACATGTCATTCAATCCACTTGCTATGAAAACGACCTAAGAAGAAACTAGACACAAAACTATCTTGGAAGGTACGCCTTTCAGGGCCAGGAGGCAAGAGGAACCCATACTATCAGTAAAGTTTAGTTGGCGGGCAGAATGAGCTGGCATGGAGACCATAAGTAGGGACGAAGTGGTCTATAATGACATGGCGAAGACTCCACCAATGGCATACCCAAAAAATCTCAGTGTCCAAAAGCCGATGCAACCATTCTCGCCACACATCATAATAATGGTTCTTCTTCACCAAGACACTTACAAGGTGATGCCAATGACTATATAAGGAGATGACGCAGTTAGGCAGAGGGGTGATGAGCCTAAACTTCTCTTACAGCCACACCTAAAAAAATATATAGCTCATTTGGATGAAAACCTGAAGATGCAACTCAGACAAAGGTTAGAGTAGCCCGCTAGGCTGAAAATCTGAAATGATAGTCTAGGAAAAATTTAGGGCATACCTATAAAAGTAATGGATTACCCAAGAAACGATTGGGAGGGTTTTATCTGATTCCATCCAAGCTATATATTATCTCATTCGAGATAACATCTGACAGATCATGGCCGCATCAGATACCTTAAAAATTATGAAGTTATCGGTGGTCGCCTATCTCACTATCACTACCTACTGGAAGGTATCGAGCCAAGATACGAACCATGACCACGCTTATCCCACGATGGGATCCTACCTTCATGCTAGAAGCGGCATCCAACAGTGTAAACAATTCAATGAACAAAAGGGTAAGAATCACTCTCTTCATCTCAGCAAGGTTGATGAGAAATATTATGGAAGCCTCCAGCGAATAATGACTTTTTGAAAAAGGCATTGCCACGAGAGTAGAAGGAGAAAATTATAGACCCCGAATGGCAACAAACTCTTCAAGCAGAGGGGCATAGTTCATGGCCGTGAAATAAAAAGATGTGGTTCTCGGTGTCCCAGAATGTTATAGTAGCCTTAAGAAACATGTATTCCACTTTACGCGATGGAGGTAACGAAGTGCGCTTCCTATATAGTTGGTATAAAACTCTATAGAGATGGACAAAGGAAACTGATTGGGTTATCTCAATCTTCGTACATAGATAAAATCCTACAAATGTATAACTTTAGTAATAGTAAAGTTGCTAATATACCTTTTCGACATGGCATTCATCTTTCGAATAAGATGTGTCCTCAAACGAAAAATGAAAATTCTAGAATGTCTAGTAAACCTTATGCATCATGTTTAGGAAGCATCATGTATGTCATGTTATGTACGAGTCCTAATATTAGTCATGCAGTAAGCGTTACTAGCAGATATCTGTCAAATCCAGGTAACGACCATTGGATGACCGTTAAACATATCTTAAAGTATCTAAAAGGTACTAAGGATAAGTTTCTTATCTATGAAGAATGATATTTATAGATAAGAGGGTATACAAATTTTGACTTTCAGTCAAATCCTGATGATAGAAAGTTTACCTCAGGTTTTGTATTTACTCTTAATAATGCTGCAGTTAGTTGGAAGTGTTCCAAACAATGATCTACAACTTATTCCTGTGGGTCTCTAAGATCATCCCAAGAATATTTCAAGCATGAAACATTGTGAATACGAAAAGAAGTATAGCAGAATTATACTTACAAAGATCGGTTGTAGGATGTGTTGTAAACACAATTTTTTACTCTCTTTGAAGTTGTTCCAAGCTCCTCCAAGTTGTGTATCAAGCTCCAAGCTTTGATCTTTGATTCCAAGCTCAATAGGAAAGTTTCCCTAACACCTTTATATGATTCTTGATGTGTGCTAGCACTTAGAAAAATTGCAACAATTTTCACCTTGTTCTTAGCAAGTTTCGGCCAAGCCAAATGGGGAGAGAAATTATTCACTTGGGCGTGAAAGAGAAGAAGAAAGAGAGTGATGTGTGTTGACTTCTATTTGATTTCCAAAAACAAACAAAGTTGGTAATAAGTTCATCACTTTTGACAATTGTGTAAGTTACAAGTCACCAACACATCATTACCAACTCACCAAATTCTACCACCAAAAAGTGATGAGAAAGACATGTGATGTGACATGTGATGTGACATGTGGGCCCCACTTGATTCAAAATCCGAGCGGGCCCGTAAACACATTCTGGGCTCGGGTTAGTTAATTCCAAATTAACGAATTTTCCGTTGCGACGTAATTAAATCAAATTTAATTAAATAATTATGCCTAGCAAAATTACTATTAAAGTCGCTCGCGAATTAATTCTAAATTAATTCGTTCACCCGAATTAAAATCTAATTTTAATTCGTTATGAAATCGAATTTCGTTTAATATATCGAATATATTATTTAATCGATTAATTCAAATTAATCGTTCTCTCTCTTTTATAGAATTTTATCCCAGATAAAATCTTGTTGTAATTAATCACATATTAATTTTCTCTCTATTATAATAATCCCAGATTAATTTTGTGCAAGTCATACGTCATCGGTGAATCTTCGGGAAGCGACCCCTGAGATCCCTGGATATGTTGGCAGTAAATCCGGTCGTCGGACTATCCGAACACGTGCGTACCTCGTACCACATTTTTACCGATTTACGAGACATGGTTGGCTTCTAGCAAAGCGTCGCGCCTACCCAATTCTCCAGAAATATTCTTTAAGGAATATATAATCTATAACAGGCGTATTATATATAGTATTGCGTATTGCGATCCAGTATCTGATGTCACATGCAAGGCCTGTGGCTGGAATAGTGTCTGCCCGTACGAAACCTATATCGGATCACAAGCAACTAGCCTCTATAATTGGATAATCATGACCTTGTCATATTATCCCAATAGTTGCAACATAATAGAGAACCGGTCCTGTATCCCAGCGTGATCATCATCTCCAAATGACTGAAGTGATACTTCCGCCTTAACATCACACCCAATACATTACGATTCTCAATAAACCCAGAAGGGGCATACACAAAACCTGTTAAAGTCCCGGACGACCAAAACCAAAGCGTATTGATTGTCGCAAGTACTAGCAATGCAAGTCTCAGGTTAAGACCAAATACACATACCCGAAGCGGATTCCCATAGACACATAGTCATACTACCAATGGGATTCTGCGGGGTCTATCCAGAGCGAAGCTGTTGTTCCGTACCATCGGTAAACACAACCTCCTATCACACTTACATAAGTATCCAATACTTAAATATATGAGAACTATGATGTTACATTCCATAACACGCATAAGTGCAATACTAGTCTATTCTGCATTATCGATGTCCAGTCTCGATAATATTACGACTAGGGATATTTAATGATTAAAACTTTTGGATTGATATTGTCTCATATCTTAATCCGGAACTAATCATAATGACTTTTATCATTTATATATATAAGTAATCTAATTACAAAATGATAAAATACAATTTCCATTGTCACATAGTTAATTGTACAAAAACCACAATGTCTTTTACAAATAGTGACGCTATGGGTCATAATTGTCCAACAATCTCACACTTGGCCTATAGCCAGTCACTCAAGCATCTAACACCTGAACTATGTACATGTCGCTCAAACTTTTGCTGAGGAATAGCTTTCGTCAGCGGATTTGCAATGTTGTCCTCTGATGCGACCTTCTCGATCTTCATATCGCCATGATGTATGATCTCATGAATCTGATGGAAACGTCGAAGAACATGCTTGGATCGTTGATGAGACTGCAGTTCCGTAGCCTGCGCTATAGCCCTGTTATTTTCACAATACAATGGAACGGGCTCAGCTGCTAACGGAACTACTCCTAATCCAATTAGGAATTTACGGATCCAAACTGCCTCTTTTGTTGCTTCAGCTGCAACAATATACTTCGCTTATGTTGTTGAATCAACATCAATCTCTTGCTTGGAAGATTTCCAGCTTACTGGTCTGTTGTTCAAACAAAATATTTACACCCGGATTGTGACTTACAGTCATCTTTATCGGTTTGGAAACTTTCATCGGTAACCCAGTTACCTCAAGTTCTCCATCTCCATAGATTAAGAAAGTATCCTTAGTTCGTCTAAGATACTTAAGGATATTCTTAACCATCATCCAGTGACCATCACCTGGATCGGCCTGATGGCGACTACACATGCTCAAAGCATACGAGACATCAGGTCGCGGACATATCATGGCATACATGATCGATCCGACTGTCGAGGCGAACGAGATCTAACTCATATTGTCTCTCTCATCTTGAGTTTTAGGACACATGTCCTTAGATAGAGTGACACCATGTGACACTGGCAACAGTCTCCTCTTAGACTGTTCCATGTTGAATCTCTTCAACACTTTGTCAATATATGTGCTCTGGGAGAGTCCAAGCAGCTTTCTAGATCTATCCCGGTAGATCTTTATTCCTAGAATAAAATCTGCTTCTCCCAGATCCTTCATGGAGAATTTTAATGAAAGCCAAGCTTCGACCAATTGTAGCATGGGAATGGCATTGCCAATAAGCAATACATCATCGACATAAAGGACAATGAATGTCAGTGCGCTTCCATTAACCTTCTTATATACACAAAGATCATCCTCGTTTTGAATGAAATCATATTCTTTTATGATCTCATCAAAATCTTGGTTACAAGAACGCGATGCTTGCTTCAATCCATAAATGGATCGATTTAACTTGCAAACCTTGCTTGCATGTTTAGGTATGAAAAACCCGTCAGGCTGTTGCATATAAACATCCTTCAAAAGTTTCCGTTCAGGAAACCGGTTTTGACGTCCATCTGCCATATCTCGTAATCGAAATATGCAGCAATAGCAAGCATAATCCGAATGGATTTATAATCATGGCAACGGGTGAAAAAGTTTTTTCATAATCGACACCATGTCTTTGACGATACCCCTTCGCTACAAGCCTAGCTTTGTATGTTTGTAGGTTTCCATCCATGTCGGTCTTCTTCTTGAAGATCCATTTGCAACAATAGGCTTTACGCCTTCTGGTGCATCAACCAGTGTCCAAACTTGGTTGGTGTACATGGAATCCATTTCGGACTTCATGGCATCTTGCCATAAACCTGAGTCGATACCTTGTATCGATTCCTCATACGTAGCTGGTTCATCTTCCTTAATAAGATTAATATCCACATGAGGTGAGATCAAAAATCTATACCTCTCAGGTTGTTTTCTGACTCTCTCCGACCTACGAGGTTCTTGTGTATTCGAAGATTGTGGTACAGTCTCATCCCTGATGAACTGTTCATGTTCCGTTAAGGATTCTGTGCCAGAACAGTATCACTCGATTTTCATCGAGTTCTACTTTCCTCCCACTTACCACTGCATTTAGGAATTCCTTCTCAAGGAAAACCGCATGTAGACCAACAAATACTTTGTCTCTTGTGGGTGATAGAAGTAATATCTTTTGGTTTCCCTAGGATATCCTACAAATAGGCATTTATCTGATTTGGGTTCTAGTTTGGTACATTCCAAACGTTTGACGTATGCCCAGCAACCCCAAATCTTCAGGAATGAGAAACCCGGTTCTTTCTTGTCCATATTTCATATGGAGTCTGTTGAACAGACTTTGACGGAACCTTATTCAAAATAAGTATTACACTGTTCAATGCATATCCCCAGAAGGAAATAGGTAGCTCTGTGCGACTCATCATCGACCTTACCATATCTAACAAAGTTCGGTTTCTCCATTCGGACACAACCGTTTAATTGCGGTGTTCCGGGAGGAGTCCACTGTGAAAGAGTACCATACTCTTTCAAATAATCAAGAAACTCATTGCTCAAGTATTCTCCACCACGGTCTGACCGTAATGTTTTAATACTTTTGTCGGTCTATTTTTCTATTTCGTGTCGAAATTCTTTGAATTTCTCAAAGGTTTCCGACTTGTGTCTCATGAGATACACATAACCATAACGCGATGCATCATCCGTAAAGGTTACGAAGTATTCATATCCACCTCTAGCCTGGCTAGACATGGGCCCACATACGTCACTATGAACGAGGGCTAACAGTTCGGTAGCACGTACACCTTTACCGCTAAAAGGTGTTTTAGGTATTTTTCCTAATAAACAAGATTCGTAAAGGTCATATGATTTTGATCAAATCCATCCAATTACCCACTCTTCGAAAGTGTGGATATGCGAGTCTTGTTAATGTGTCCCAGACGACAATGCCACATATAAGTTTCATCTTTGTTACTTAATTTAAGCCTTTTGTTTATTACATTATATGTTTGAGATTGATTTATATTCAAAATAAAAGACCATTATTCACATCATCAGCACTGCATATCTCCATATCATTTTTGTACATAAAACACTCAGTGTTTCTAAAAATAAAAGTATAGCCACATTCGGCCAATAAAGATACAGATAAATATTCCTAGTCAAACTAGGTACATAATAACAGTCTGAAAGATTAAGTACATGCCCCGAGGGCAGTTCCAAAATATAAGTCCCAACGGCCAAAACGGTGACTCGAGTCCCATTTCCAACGCGGAGGTCAATCTCTCCTGAGGCCAGTCTCCTGCTAATCCGCAGATCATGCATATCAGTACATATATGAGTACCACAACCAGAATCAAAAATCCAATTTTTAAAACTAGAAGTAGACATTTTATTTCTATAACAAACATACCTGAAGCCGTGCCTTGCCCGCTTTGATTTCCTTCATGTGTGCCTTGTACTCACGACAGTCACGCTTCCAGTGACCCTGTTTTCCACACTGCAGGCATACATCTTGGGATTTTTCCTGACCCTTCCCAGAATTTTTTGACAATTTGGCATTGCCTTTCTTCTTCTTCTTTACACCTTCAATTCCTTTGGCCAAGCCTTGGGAGACTGAGATGTTGAAGCGAAGTGCGCCTCGTGCTTTTTGCCCTTCATCAGCTTTTTTCTGCTTCACGCAGCATTGCCATCAGCTCTCCAAGAGTATGGTCTTGGTTCATCATATTGTAGTTTATGATGAACTCGCTCCAGCTGTCAGGAAGAGACTGCAAGATCAAATCTATAAAAGTCTCAGCCTCAAAGGTTATGCCTAGCTGACCTAGCGTTCAATGTCGGCAATCATCTGTGACAGATGGTGCTCAACAGATGTATCCTCTGACATTCGAGAGCGAAAGAGCTTTTTCTGTAATTCATACCTTTGCAATCTAAGGTTAGATCGATGAAGGTCCTTCAATTTTCCATCATAGTATAGAGATCCAATCCCTTATTTTGGTGAAGAAATTGAAAGGTCATTGCAGCGAGCATGACAGACTGATCAGTTGAGTTATCATCGCTATGAGTCTTCCAAAGCTCAAGCTCAAGCGGCTGCTCATTTCCGGACTTAGGCCCGATGGGTCTCTCTATCGTATAGAGCATCCTCTCAGCCCCTAGGACAATCTTGAGGTTCATATCCCAATCAGGAAAGTTCGCGCCATTAAAGACATTTTTGCCATTGATAATGTCTCTAACTCCGATCTTTCCAGCCATCTTAATTGTAATAGTCAAACTATTCAATTAACGATATTTGGGTACAGTCCAACTGTTACAAGAAAAATAATAGAATATTAGTCCAACTAATAAATATATAATTGATGAAATAATTTGAAAGCGCGTAATGCCAAGTATTTGAATGAAATTGCAAATTCAATACTGGCCTCCAAGTCCGAGAATATATATGCTAATATATCCAATATATTTTCCTAACCTTTTCCTCTGAATCAACTAAGCCTTGGCTTTGGCTCAACAAGCTTAATGATTCCAGTTAAACGGGACCCATTGACCTTGGAAAGCTTCGTAATCGATGTCGATGAACAAGAAGTGATCTTGAATTTGGCCAACAAATCACAACTTGGGCAAGACATACGATATGGAACAAAGCCTTCATTATTCAAACACATCCGCGATGGAAAAAGGTCTTGACTTTGGCCAACAAACCAGTGCCAATCTTGGATCTTGAGAATGAATCATTCAATGGAAGGAAAACACTTAATATTTGATGAGGGTTTTTCGTGTAATTGGAAACCAATTAATTATCTTTGATTAGGTCTCATCATATACCCTTAAGCATGCATTCTAAAAGCATAATAAGGCGCGATAAATAAATTAATAATGATATCCGGATGGATATCTCACAAATTATTCCTAGAACAAATCACTACATTTCCTCTCCCCAGCTAGCACTATTCTAACTTCTACCCAATTACATAATACATTAAAGAAACCTCATTACATTGATGGGAATTGGTGAGAAGAGAATTACAAAGAATCGAGAGATAAAGGCTGGACACGCAGGTCCAATTTAATAAATTCTAAATTTATTACAACAATTTTCAAAATTGCCCTCACCCATCTAATATCCATCTGATATATATTATTCATACAACACATCCATGTATTCACACAAAGCATGTTATTCAATCAATCTAATCCAATTAATTAATCTTTGAATTAAGTGATCATCCAATGTTCAAACAACAATTTGATTTGCGCGAGTCCAACTCGTTTAAGAATAAGTACTCAAAGTACGAATTCTTGCATTATATCGAACTACAATTTTAAATCCAATTTATTTTATATTCAATAATAATTCTTTATTTAATTCCAAATTAAATAATTACACTTTTAATGTGCCTTTACGACTTAGATTCTAAATCTAATCTTAATGGGTCTCAAAGCCTAATTAACATCCAATGTCAATTTAATTAAAGTCCAATGGGCTTTCAATTAATTTATCAAGGTATGGACTTTGGCAACCAAAGCCCAATAAGGAATCACCATTTGCCACTAAATTAATTTTGGCCCATTAGGCCCAATTAAATTATTTAAAGGCTCATTTATTATATTTGGACTTATTGAATGGTTTTAGGCCCAATTTGGATCCAATCCAATTGTCCTAAACCAACTTGGCTCAACCAACCCCATTAGGCCCAAATACAACAACTTAAGCCCAATTAATTAAATTCTAATTGTAGGCACTGTATTTTTGCATATAAGTCCCGATGATGAGCCTTGTACGGAGGCACTACCCTTTAAGTTGCGGAAGTCGCGGGAAATGGACATCAGAAGGGAAAATTCAGAAATTGATACCTTGTTGGACTTAATTCGTTTGCTTAGCTTCGGGTTCGCTTATTGGATCTATGTTTTAAAATTTATCCTCGGCCCAAAACCCTGCAAGCCACACACCAAGCCCACACACACCAAGCCGACCAAAAAGAACCAAACACACGCCACAAGCCCTCCAATCACACGCCAAGGCCATTCAAACCCATCCAAAATAATAATTAACACATTAAATACATGTTGAAATCTAAACAAATCACCTTCCCCAATTAAAGAAATCAAATCAAATCCCATAAATCCATTTCCTAAACTAAAACAATCCCCTCCTTAAATTAGAGAGATCATTTCCTTGTAGCACACTAATTAGGAGATATCCTCCATAATTGCATGATACTTTCCCTACCCGTACAAGGACAACCTCAACATTATCCTATAAAAGACTCCCAAACCAAGCTCTTAAAGCCCTAGACATTCATGCCCAGCATAAAGAAAATCCTTCTCCTTTGCCGAAACCAGCAGATCCTCATACAGCCCTCCACTGCCGTGAACAACAACCACCAAAACTGCCCAGAAACAGTAGCCTAAACCACCACAGAAACTGCCAAGAAACCAGCCCTTATTCACGCCAAACAGCAACAAGAAACCACTCCAACAGCCACACAAACCAGCCCCTGACCTGCACCCATAACACCAAAAAAAATAGTCCCCAAAACTGCACCCTTAACCACCGAAAATAGCCCCCTGAAACCTCCCTTAATTACCGAAAATATAGCCTAAAATAGTCCCCAATTTACCAAAAAACTGCACCCTAAAACAGTCCATAAATCACAAAAAAACTGCACTCTAAAAACAGGAAAAATATCAGCAAAAATAGCAGCCCAAAATAGAGGAAACAGCAGCCCAAAATAGCGAAGCGACAAAGGAAAACAAAAAACCAGTGAATCGGAGGAGTTGCGGAGCAGTAACCATTCCGACGGCCATGTAACGCACTTCCTAGAGGCGACTTAAAAGGTAAGACCTGATGACACCCTTTTATTTATTCTCGTTCATTTTTTAATTATTTATTAGTAATTATTCACATGCGTATAGTTGATTTATGTATATTGTGGCCATGAGATGAATGATTTTGTGCTATCTCTCGTGGTATATCGGATGGAAACCCAGACGTAAATTCCGTAACCGAATCTGAATGGACGGTAGTGCGGTCTGAACTTGGGATACAATTCCACATACCGCTTGAGAAACGCACATATTTCGTTTCATCTAATCTTGTGTTTATTCGTTATTTATTAGAAATAGTATGTTGTTTTTATGTATGATTTAATTGTTTAGTATGTTATTTTTATGCATGATTTAGTTGTTTCTTTCGTACTAGGAGCTTAATTATATCTCTTTAATGTTTATGTTTAGACAATAGATTATTTATTTATGTTTCCGTATTCATCAATTTAATGTGTCCATGAGATTGTGTGTTTGCCGTTATTTTGACTTACTTTTATGCATGCAAACTTAGATATAGGTTATATGCAAACTTAGAGGTAGGTTATCTTGCGTATGTATGTTTCGCAGACTTGGTTAGATTATTGCACAAATCCATTCATTACAAGTGGCATAAATAAGAGACCATTCCGAACCCAACGATTTGAGGTCTTCATTTACGAGGGGTGAGTGCAGTCTTAAATCATTTCCCAGTTCACAATGGGCAGACCACCAGGAGAGGTTTGGGATACAAGTTCGATGAGGATAAGTCGAAGGCTAAAAAGAAAGGGTTGAAGCTGACAGAATGTTTCGTGAAAGCAACAGGGTATCAAGAAGAGCCTGAACTAGTGGAAGTCAACGGGGTCATGGTACCAGGATTTGAGATCTTCCAGGATGTGATGGGTGAGAAGCCGCTGGCAGAAGAAGCTGCGAAAGACAAGTGGGAATAAGAGCTGATGAAGTTGGAGAGCTTGACTCTGGAGGAGAGCAAAGAGACTGAAGACAACCCGGCTATAGAGGATAAAGCGTCGGTGTATGACGAAGATATTTATCTCCCTGATTTATTTGAGTGTACTCATGCATTCGCTAATAATAAAGACATTCATTTTGCTTACTTGTCTAAGTCTCTTCCTTCCAACTTGCAAGACTTGAGTATATTTGACATCAACTCACCAAAACAAACGCATTTAACCTTGGCACGCCTGAAAGCCCAATGATGTCTTAATTGCAAGTGAGGTTACCTCTGAAGAACGAGAGAAATTAGAGGAGATGTTAGTCAAATATGCTAAAGTATTCGCTTGGTCCTATGAGGACATGCCCGGAGTGGATAGAAATATCGCCCAACACATGATACCAACTTATTCGAACATGAGGCCGGTAAAGCAGAATCTCCGAAGGATGAGACCTGAGTGGGCTGAGAAGGTTAGAGAATAAGTCAAGAAACAGATAGATGTGAGATTTCTGGAAGTAGTGAAGTACCCTGAGTGGTTGGCAAACATTGTGCCAGTGCCGAAGAAAGATGGGAAGGTCAGAATGTGTGTGGATTACAGAGACCTTAACAAAGCTTGCCCGAAGGACGATTTCCCTTTACCTCATATAGATGTGCTAGTCGATAGTGCGGCTTTATCTACCATGTACTCATTCGCAGACGGGTTCTCCGGATATAATCAAGTTCTTATGGCTGAAGAAGATAAACATAATACTGCCTTTGTCACGGAGTGGGGTACATATTGCTATAAAGTAATGCCGTTTGGACTTAAGAATGCGGGAGCCACTTAGCAGCGGATGGCCACTACATTATTCCATGACCTGATGCATAAGAAGATTGATGTATATGTGGACGATATGATGGTGAAGTCAGAGACAAGAATCGGACACATAGAAGCACTGGAGAAGTTCCTTGAACGAGTCGACAAATACAACATGCGGTTAAATCCCAAGAAGTACATGTTCGGAGTAACATCAGGAAAGTTACTAGGACACACGGTGGGAATGGGAGGAATAGAAGTAGACCTTGAGAAAATCAAGGCGATTATCGAGATGCATGCGCCAAAGACAGAGAAAGAAGTGAGAGCATTACTCGGGAAAATTCAGTACATCAGTCGATTCATCGCCAAGCTGACGTCAGTATACGAGCCTATCTTCAAATTGTTGAGGAAAGACCAGTCAGTGAAATGGAATGAGCAATATCAAGAAGCTTTCGACAAGATCAGGGAATATTTGGTGAAACCACCTGTCTTGAAACCTCCAAGACCGGGAAAACCCTTGATACTGTATTTGGCCATAGAACCCGAAGCGTTGGGGGCGATGATGGTACAAGCAGATGAGACAGGGGTAGAGCATGCAGTCTACTACCTCAGTAAAAAGATGCTTCCGTATGAAGCCCGCTACCAAGAAGTGGAGAAAATCTATTTGGCAGTAGTGTGGGCGTCCAGAAAACTACGTCATTACTTCCAATCGTACAAGATCCAAGTAGTAGCAAAGGATAATCCCTTAAAGTTTCTGCATTCGGAGCCTTCGCTAGTAGGGAAGTTAGGCAGATGGTTGGTATTGCTGACAGAGTTTGATGTTGAGTATCTCACTTCTAAAGTAATCAAAGGGCGAGTCGTATCAGAGTTCTTGGCATTACAACCTATAGAGGGAGACCAATACAAGTTTGAATTCCCGGATGAGGAGTTCCAGGCAATAACAATCCAAGGATGGAAGATGTATTTCGACGGAGCGGTGAACTGCAAAGGAGCCAGAATAGGGATTGTGATATTAACCCTCGAATGAGAAACACTGCCTATGGCCAAGAGGTTGATGTTCGAGTAACCAATAACATGGCTGAGTATGAAGCACGCGTCTTTGGACTGACGACATTGATAACCTTGAAGGCTAAGAACGTGGAGGTCTACGGGGACTCGATGTTGGTAGTCCGACAGATGCAAGGAGAATGGAAATTGAAGGAAGAACGGTTGAAACCCTACATATTCCGCCTCAAGAATCTGGCACAAGCTCTCCCCGATTGTAAATTTCAGCACTTGCCGTGAGAAGAAAATCAAATGGCCGACGCGTTAGCTACACTAGCCGTAACTTGGGAAAATCCGGAGAAGTTGGTAATGAGACCTCTAGTGTTGACAACAGTAGACAGACCCGTCTACTAGATAGAAATGATATTAGAAGTAGAGGTCGAAGATGGGAAACCTTGGTATTACGATATTCAGAGATATCTAGAACGGGGGAATTCCCAAAAGAAGCAAGTAGGAAAGACAAGATAGCCATTCAGAAGTTAGCTTCTCATTATGTGAGTTTGAAAGGAGAACTATACAAGAGACAAGCAAATGGCATCCAGCTGAAGTGTCTGAGGAAGGAAGAGGCTCAGAAAGCGATGGAAGAAGTACACGCCAGAGTATGTGGACCGCACATGAATGGATTGAACTTGTCCCGCAAGATAGTGAGACAAGGTTTCTACTGGTCGACCATGGAAGCTGACTGTGCGAAGCTGGTAAAACATTGTCATGATTGTCAAGCGCACAGTAACTTGAACCATTTGCCTTACACAGAGTTGAATGGGCTGTCAGAGCCGTGGCCTTTCTCAGCATGGGGAATTGATATGATTGGAGAAATTCGACCACACGCATCGAATGGACATCGCTTCATAGTAGTGGCAGTAGACTATTTTTCAAAATGGGTGGAAGCCGAGTCATTTCGCAACGTCACAGCAAAGTAGATGGCAAATTTCATAGCCCGGAACATCATTTGTCGATATGGGATGCTGCATCACGTAGTAACAGACAACAGAGTCCAGTTTCAAGGACAAACAAAGGCAATGCTACAGAGGTATGGAATAGGACATCACAAGTCGTCACCTTACCGACCGCAAGGGAATGGGGCAGTCGAGGCAGCCAATAAGACGATAAAGAATATACTAGCCAAGACGACGGAGAACTACAAAGATTCGGTAGATAAGTTACCGTACGCCCTGTGGGGGTACATAACTTCTGTGAGAACAGCAACAGAAGCCACGCCTTACTCTTTGGTCCACGGGATGGAAGTGGTACTGCCAGTGGAAGTTGAGATACAGTCTATGCGAGTATTAGCAGAAGCAAAGTTACCTGAACAAGAATGGGCCTCGCAGAGATTTGAACAGTTAGCATTACTGGATGAAAAGAGAATGAAGTCTTTATGTAATATGCAGTTATACCAGAAGAGGTTGGCTCGATCATTCAATAAGAAGGCGCATCCTACTAAGATCAGAAAGGGTGATCTGGTACTTAAGTAGTCAAAGCCGTCGACGACATAACCGAGAGGAAAGTTCAGACCCAACTGGGAAGGACCCTACATAGTCAAGAAAGTCATGGGAAATGGGGCAGTGAGACTGTCAGATTTGGAATGGAACGAGTTCACAGAGCCGATCAACGTGGATAGATTGAAGCAATATTTTGTCTGAGGGAGAGAAGACTGAGCGATCACCAGGAGGACTGGCGGAAGAACTAACCCAACGGAATAGGAAATTCATTCATGCATGCATACACGTAACGTACTTGCATTCTTTTTTGTGTTTGTTCTGTTTTGTATTTACAGGTTTCAAAAAGGAGAAAGCGGCAAATGTAAGCCAACCAGAATTAGCAACACATCAATATCAGTTTCGGGAATGGATCCCAGGGTTGATACCCATATCAGTATCAGTTTCGGGAATGGATCCAATGGTTGAGGCCCACATCAATATCGGTTTCGGGAATGAATCCCAGAGTTGAGGCCCACATCGGTATCAGTCGGAAATAAATCTTTGGGTTGAGGCCCACATCAGTGTCAGTTTTGGGAATGGATCCTAGGGTTGAGGCCCACATTATCAGCGGTTGAAATGAAGTATTCCAGTTGAGTGAAAAAAAAAGTCCATGATGGTCAGGCATATGTCCGGTGATGAAATTGTCTGCTGTAGGGTGAAACCTTAGAAACGATAAGTACGAGATGTGCTCTCATCCGGTATTCTGAGTGGTTGATCTCGGCTAGACTCGCGGGCACTTAATTACATGATCTTAGCGGTGGAAGCCTGAGTATTCGGCGAGATGACTAGTTGAAGAGATGGTGGATCAGTGAATGACCGTTTGCTTAGATATCCATCCTGGTTTACTCGTTTTACGATATGTGATATGGTTGGAAATGAAGAAAAAGTCTTCGAAGAGGAAAAATAAACCACCTATAACCGATAAGTGTGAAGCTACCCATGGGCCAGTATTAGGACCATCATGAGGAGAAATGCTACCTTAAAGGGTAGGTGCGTTGAAAAAACAAAGACGAAAGAGAAAGAAAACCATAACATATTGAGTACGAGGAAGTACTCGCAGAGCATGGTCAAGACATCTCGGTTGGTTAGACCCACTGATCCAATTCTCTGAGACAAAATCATCGAGTTGGCTTACTTAATGTTTAAGCTGCGAAAGAACCTTGGCACACACACACTTAGAGTCTAGTTCAGATCATTTATTTAGACGGTCAGATTTGAGTTGTATCAAGTACCTTGAAGGTTCTCTGTCTTCGACGCTAGGCATCCGTTGAGGACGAAAATATATTTAGCTATCGGGATTATCTCGTGAGAGGCAGTATAGTAGGTGGGTATGTAACATCACATCATGAGATCTACCTTGACCTAATAAAAGTAGCAAAGAACAGAAGAATGAACCGAAACTGGGGGCGACCAGTCTATCCTTTCTCATACAGCACGGTTCGGGAATGAACCATCACATCAGTAATGCCTCGGGGATGAGGTTCAGTATACCGAGAATGGCACTCCGGGGATGGAGCATGGGTCGAGGCCCACATCAGTATCAGTTTTAGGGATGAATCTCAGGGTAGAGGCCCACACATCATTAGCAGTTTGGGATGCGTCTCAGGGTCGAGGCCCACACATCATTAGCAGTTTGGGATGTGTCCTAGGGTCGAGGCCCACACATCATCAGTAGTTTGGGATGCGTCCCAGGGTCGAGCCCCACACATCATCAGCAGTTTGGGATGCGTCCCAGGGTCGAGCCCCACACATCATCAGCAGTTTGGGATGCATCCTAGGGTCGAGGCCCACACATCATCAGCAGTTTGGGATGCATCCCAGGGTCGAGGCCCACACATCATTAGTAGTTTGGGATGTGTCCAAGGGTCGAGGCCTACACATCATCAGCAGTCTGGGATGCGTCCCAGGGTCGAGGCCCACACATCATCAGCAGTTTGGGATGCGTCCCAGGGTCGAGCCCCACACATCATCAGCAGTTTGGGATGCGTCCTAGGATCGAGGTCCACACATCATCAGCAGTTTGGGATGCATCCCAGGGTCGAGGCCGACACATCATCAGCAGTTTGGGATGCGTCCAGGGGTCGATGCCCACACATCATCAGCAGTTTGGGATGCGTCCCAGGTCGAGCCCCACACATCATCAGCACTTTGGGATGCGTCCTAGGGTCGAGGCCCACACATCATCATCAGTTTGGGATGCGTCCCAAGGTCAAGGCCCACACATCATCAGCAGTTGGGATGTGTCACAGGGTCGAGGCCCACACATCATCAGCAGTTTGGGATGCGTCCCATGGTCGAGGCCCACACATCATCAGCAATTTGAGATGCGTCCCAGGGTCGAGGCCCACACATCATCAGTAGTTTAGGATGCGTCCCAGGGTCGAGTCCCACATCAGTATCAGTTTTTGGGATGAGTCCCAGGGTCGAGGCCCACACATCATCAGTAGTTTGGGATGCGTCCCAGGGTCGAGGCCCACACATCAGTAGCAGTTTGGGATGCGTCCCAGGGTCGAGGCCCACACATCATCAGCAGTTTGGGATGCGTCCCAGGGTCGAGGCCCACACATCATCAGTAGTTTTTGGGATGCGTCCCAGGGTCGAGGCCCACAACTTATCAGCACAGTTCGGGAACAAAGCCCACACTCGGTGGTTCGGGAACAAAGCCCAGGGGTCGAAGCACCTCGCCACCATATCAGTTTAGTTCGGTAGTGATTCCTAGAGATCGCAGCATCTTGCAGGGATGAACCTCAGGGGTCGCAGCACCTCACCACCAGATCAACTTAGTTCGAAGCAACAGGCAAGTCAGGCGGTAGCTGGCAAGCCAGGTAAGTGAAAATGCACTGCATAACTTTGATAGGATTGTCATTGTCACACACTGCACAAGTCCCATCAAAGTGGGGGCGACTGTAGGCACTATATTTTTACATATAAGTCCCGATGATGAGCCTCGTACGGAGGCACTAACCCTTTAAGTTACGGAAGTCGCGGGAAATGGACATCGGAAGGGAAATTCAGAAATTGATACCTTGTTGGACTTAATTCGTTTGCTTAGCTTCGGGTTTGTTCCTTGGATCTCTGTTTTAAAAAATTTATCCTCGGCCCAAAACCCCCCGCAAGCCACACACCAAGCCCACCAAAAATAACCAAACACACACCCCAAAGCCCTCCAATCACACGCCCAAGCCATTCAAACCCATCCAAAATAATAATTAACACATTAAACACATGTTGAAATCTAAACAAATCACCTTCCAAATTAAAGATATCAAATCAAATCCCATAAATCCATTTCCTAAACTAAAACATCACCTCCCTAATTTAGAGAGATCATTTCCTTGTAGCACACTAATTAGGAGATACCCCCTCCATATTGCATGATACTTTCCCTACCCGTACAAGGACAACCTCAACCCTCTCCTATAAAAGACACCCAAACCAAGCTCTTAAAGCCCTAGACAATCACGCCCAGCATAAAGAAAATCCCTCTCCTTTGCCGAAACCAGCAGATCCTCATACAGGCCTCCATTGTCATGAACAACAACCACCAAAACTGCCCAGAAACGGTAGCCTAAACCACCACAGAAACTGCCAAGAAAACAACCCTTATTCACGCCAAACAGCAACAAGAAAGCACTCCAACAGCCACATAAAACAGCCCATGACATGCACCCATAACACCGAAAAAACCAGTCCCCAAAACTGCAACAACCCTTAACCACCGAAAACAACCCCTCTGAAACCTCCCTTAATTACCAAAAATATAGCCTAAAACAGTCCCCAACTTACCAAAAACCTGCACCCTAAAACAGTCCATAAATCACAAAAAAAAACTGCACTCTAAAAATAGCAAAAACAGCAGCCCAAAATAGCGAAGCGATGAAGGAAAATAGAAAACCAGTGAACCGGAGGAGTTGCGGAGCATTAACCCTTCTAACGACCGTGTAACGCACTTCCTAGATGTGACTTTAAAGGTAAGACCTGATGGCACCCTTTTATTTATTCCAGTTCATTTTTTAATTATTTATTAGTAATTCTTCGCATGCGTATAGTTGATTTAAGTATATAGTGGCCATGGGATGAATGATTTTGTGCTATCTCTCGTGGTATATCGGATCGAAACCCAGACGTAAATTTCGTAGCTGAATCCAAATAGACGGTAGTGCGGTCTGAAGTTGGTATACAATTCCACGTACCGCTTGAGAAACGCACATATTTCGTTTCATCTAATCTTGTGTTTATTCGTTATTTTTTAGAAATAATATGTTATTTTTATGCATGATTTATTTGTTCAGTATTATTTTTATGCATGATTTAGTTTGTTTCTTTCGCACTATGAGCTTAATTATATATCTTCAATGTTTATGTTTAGACAATAGATCATTTATTTATGTTTCCGTATTCATCAATTAATGTGTCCATGAGATTGTGTGTTTGCCGTTATTTTGACTTACTTTTATGCATGCAAACTTAGATATAGGTTATATGCAAACTTAGAGATAGGTTATCTTGCGTATGTATATTTCGTAGACTTGGTTAGATTATTGCACAAATCCATCATTACAAGTGGCATAAGTAAGGGACCATTCTGAACCCAACGGTTTGAGGTCTTCCTTTGCGAGGGGTGAGTGCGGCCTTAAATCATTTCCCAGTTCACACTGGGTGGCGACTCCATTTTATTTCTCCGGTTTAGTCCCCTGCGGGCTACTCCATACTTCCGACCGGGCCGCAAGCCTGGAACAGCATCGCCGATTTCTGTGTCCTAAACTAATATTCCAATTCATAATTTAATTAATTAAAGTGTATTGCACTAATTAATTATTTAAATTAACATTTCCAAAATATTAATTTAATTAATTAATCATGCTTTATTATATTCAACACATGTCTAACATTTTTGAACCAAAATCAAGTCATTAACATGCTCCGTTGGTCACGGTAATGGAAGGATTTTTATATCCCATTTCGATTTCAATCCGATTAAATCACAAATCAATATATCTGACCGGCGTAAACACACACGTATAACGCAAGCGCACGTATCGTTCAAGTAGTATAAAAATATCAATCCCACGAGGACTTAATTTCTACTATTGTTATTAATTATTAATACTATTTATTTACAAGTATCTAATTATAGGGAGAAGAGAATGATTGCTTTTGTTGGTTGAATGTGGATTTGCAAATTAAAATAAAAACAGACTCAAAAGAAAATACTAAGGAAAATAAAAGAAAAGACTTCAAGATCTAGGGTCGTGACTCCATACAATATTATATAAAGATGAATTGATTCTCTTATCTATATGTAATAAATCAATTTGCTAACCTGGAACACGAAAGTATGCAAAAGCCTCTGTCGATGGTCAGACGCAAATACCCAGTATAACCCAATTGAACCATATGTCTATGTCAACCAAATTACCTGGATTCATTAAGATTAAGTTCCAATTATGGCTACCCCCGCCCGACAGGTATATTGTCTATCCTGTAAGGAAATCTATTAAAGGGTTATCTATCCTCAAGGAAGATCGTGGGCTATTGAATCTAAGGCTGAAACCTAAAATCCCTATGTCTAGTTCATTTTAAGTTTACCATATCAATCTTATTGGTGATCAGACAACAAGAATCATTAAGCTTAAGACTCAATAAACAAACTAAAGAATTACCCATAAAAAGAAAATCAATTATTAAGTGTGAATATTGTGTTTCATCACTTCCCTAGAATAAAATAAAATGTTGGGGGTTAAAGGATCCACATTTAATATTTCTTATCTATGAATCTCACTTATTATAATATATAAATTATTTTCTGTTCTGCTTTCTCAGGAATTAATATGTTAAACAATTAAAACCAACCATATAGGCGGTAATCCATTTAGTCCAACTACATCAGCCATATAGACGGTAATAATCTGTCACATAAAGACCAGCCATATAGGCGATAAAGTATTTTATATTTAACCCGACCATATAGGCGGTAATCAAGTCTGACATTAATTAATCCGGTTAAATTATAATTTTATAAATATAATTAAGTGAGATTTACCTAGATAATTATATTAAATATTTTACCTTTTACCCCAGCAGAAATTTAACTATAAAACATAAAAGAAAGAGAAGAAGAAGAACTACTATTATTACTGAAAATTAAAATACATAAATTAAATATTATTTATATTTACAAAAACTAGATGCAATCCTCTAAAAATATGGAAAAGCTCCCAAGGAAAGCACGAGGAAAAATGAATTCTGAAGGCCTCAATTTATAGGCAAAATTCGGCATCAGGCGTCGCGTCGCGGAACCTCTTGACATCGCGCCGCCAAAACAGTAACTCGGTCTACGCCGTTTTGACCACGCGTGTTGTCGGCACCATGAGAGAGCGCCACGTGTCGTGCTGTGAGTGGCTGGGCGTTCGGTCCAATAGAAGGCGACACATGGCAGCATGTGATTCGTCAATAATTTGGTCCAATGAGAGCTCGACATGTGGCGGGATGTGATTTGTTAAAGATTCGGTCCAATAGGAGCTTGACACATGGCACGCGCTTTGAATCGGTCCAATGGAGTTTCGACACGTGGCACCTGGCGCACGTTAGCTGATCTTCTGTGATGATGACACGTGGCACGGCGCACGTTAGCATGATCGGCGCATGTTAGCAAATTTCTCTGATTGGTCCACGTGTCCAAGGCATAGGTTAGCAAGCGGCGCACGCTATATGTCGCGACGCTGAGAGTCTTGGCGGCGCGTCGCGGCCAATTTCCAAAATTGCCCTTTTTCATCCTTTTTCATTGTTTTGGCCCCAAATTTACTTCCATTGCTTTACAAACTTTATTTATCTGCAAAATAACAATAAAACACATCAAAATGTTTCGCAAACTCGAGAAACTATACAAAATATTAGGCTATATAAGTGGGAAATAGTGATATAAATACCACTCATCACACCTCAAACCTAACATTTTGCTAGTCCTCGAGCAAAACATAAAATTAAAATTAAAATTAAACTGAGCCACTTTCGTAGGGATCACGGTTACATTTAGCGTATGCAACAAGCCTTTAAACCCCTAGGTTTCCCTAGTGGACGAGTTGTAGTCTCGTGAGGGTTTACAACAATGATAGCCACAAACATTTTACAAAAGTAAAAATGTAGTGAAACTAATGCACAGAAAAGCAAAAAGACAAATGAAAATAGAATAAAGAAGTTAGTGATTAATCAGGTGAAACTTCTACTTCAAGTTACTAGTTGTTTTATTTCTTTCTAAATTACCGAATAAGTAAATATTCTCCAATTATATTTTCCATTCTCCATATACACAGCCAACAAAATATTAAACAATTCATTTTTGCCCACAACAGTCATAAGTGCAGTTGATAAGAGAGTATATTTTTGTCCTAAAGTTTTATCAGAATTCATACCTTTTGTAGCAATAGAATAATTTTTTCTCATTTTTCTCTGATTTTTCTTTGATTTTTTTTTATTTATATACAATATCTTCCGTCTATGTAACGAGTGTTGGGTCGGTGGCTCCCAAACCAGTTGGTTTTAGGGCACCAGGTGTTAAGATACCCACGGACTTAATTACTCAGACTTCAGATATATATATTTTTGTAGCATTTTTTATCCATGTAGCGAGCTTTGGGCCAGTGACTCCCAAACCAGTTGGTTTTAGGGCACTAGGTGTTAAAACACCCTTTCAGACTTAATAACTCGGATCTCAGACGTTTTTTTTTTTTTTTTTACTCCATTACTTTTTGAGATGCTTCCTCCAATTAAACTAGAGCACCGAATATTACAAACTTTTCAATTATAGCTCATGTCTGTATGTTACTATGTATGTTGATAATACCTGTCAACTGAGCATATGGAGATCCATTTTAGTCAGTTTTATGGAGAATTTACAAATTAAATAATTTAAAATGAAATAAACAAAAATTAACTTGTTTTAAAATGGTTTGAGATACGTGTGAAGAGTGAAAACTCCTTACTCAGCTATCTCTTACCAATTTCACCTTTTTAGTCAAAATAAAAACACAAAACACAAATATTTTTGTAATTTTTGAAAAAATTCAATTTTTTTGTTTTTTTGAAAAAAATTTGGACTAAAAATAAAAACAACACACAACTAAAAACAAGATACTAATCAACTAATTCCCCCCCCCCCCCAACCTAAATGAGACATTGTCCTCAATGTCTTAAACCATAAAAGGAGAGTTAAGAAGGTCGTACCTGGTTAGCTGAAATTCTACAGGAAATTAAAGGTTAAGATCCAGATTAATCTGACGCCTCTTACCACGATCGTCCCCTGACCAATTTATCTTTGAAAGATAGGGTCAACTTGTGGTTCATAGGCTAAGAGTTGGTCAATTAGATCCGGAGCAGTTCTAGTAGTAAAGAGTAGTTCTTTCAAAGGTTTTGACACGAACCCATTTCTCCGAGCATCATCAAGAAACACACAAATAAAATCATAAAATCCTTCAACATTGTACAGTCCAAGCGGTTTCCGGAGTATGTTCAGGTTCGCCCAAGATAACACTATAAAAATTTCCTCCAATGTGCCCAAGCCACCTAACAAAGCAATAAAAGCATCAGAACGGTTAATCATTTCCACTAATCGTTCAGACATACCTGGCACGATCAGTTCATCTCTGTTTGATAATCCAATAAGATTTGCCTCTGCCAAGGGTTTTGGGATGATTCCCAAAACGTGACTGCCTCGTTCCTATACGGCTTTTGAAACGATCCCCATTAGTCCAAGATTACCTCCGCTATATACTAAGTGCATATTCCTTGCAGCTAAGACTCGACCCAATTCATGTGCTGCTTCTACGTATTGTGGCTTAGTACCAACACTAGTACCGCAAAACACACAGATGCTTTTAACTCGTCTTCTTGAAGTGACTTCCATGTTTTACTCTGGATGTCTTTAAAAGTACAATGACGGGCTGAATTTATAGTACCTGAAAAAGGGTGAGTAATAATAGCACTAGTATATTCCAAATGACGATTGTTAGCTAAACAACAACAAAAATCGTGAAAGGTCAAAAAGTCTGGATCTTGTCTATGAAAATAAAGATAATTACAACAGAAAAGCAAATCAAATCAATAATTAAGGCAACGGAATTGTGTACGCAATACACCATTCGGTTAGTATAAATTCATAAGGATGCGTCTCAAGAATTCATTCTTTACTCAGCCATCACAATGAATTAGCTCTCTTCTTTATGATTGCCAAACACCATTCCATTTGTCTTAAAATGCTCCGTTTGTGCTTTTCCCTACAAAAATAACACACAAAATTAAAAACTCTACAACATGTATACACAAAATATAAAAATAGAAAGTACAACAAAGTGCATGGGTTGCCTCCCTGCTAGCGCTAAATTTTTTGTCTTCAGCCAGACGTGACTGAAATCTATCTGTCAAGGAGGTTTCAGCGTCGTTTTGGATGTCTGATTAAAGACAATCCCGTGTGCGTTGCTTTTGAAGGGTCTCTTCCAAAGGTAAAGTGGCAAAAAGAATTTTGTCTCATTCAGTGCTTGTGCCACCTTTTTAACCTTTGTTGCTGCAGTGGTTCCTGAAAAGAAATAAATAAAATCAGGAGGTCTCGTATGATGCTTGACTTTGAATGGGAGTTCCATTCTGTCAAGCTTCTGGGTGATATCTTTGATCAGTACTCCCCAAAATAGTGATGTTTCTCCTGAATGTTCTGGATCTTTAATAAGTTCAGACATTTGCTCCTCTATTTGTTCTGCTTCTTGCTCCACCTTTTCTTCACAGATGTATTTTAGGATTTTCGCTTTCAGTTCTTCATCTCTCATCTGTGAAAAACATGCTCCATAAGTGTCAACCTGAGGATGTAAAGATATGTCTGATTTTAGGTCTTCATCCTCTGATACTACTGGAATGGATGGTTCAGGTAGATCTTCATCAAACATCATGGTAAAACATGCTCCAAGATCTTCATTTTGAGGATACAGAGTTCCATCCTCAATTGTTGGTGCAGTTGGTACAAACAGCTCAGCTTCTTTGTCAGAGTCAGAATCTAAATAATAGAAATTAAACAGAGACTTTGTTGGTTCAGGCTCCTGAACTGATACCTCTGATTCTTGATACTTCTCAGCCTCGTCCTCTGTTATGATGTCATGATGAATCTCAGGATATTCGAAGGCTTCTTTAGTAGTATTTGAATTTGCTCCGTGAGATATGTGATTCAGGTTGTCTGTTAATTGTCTAACTTGATCTGTCATCCTCTGTATAGACGCTGCTTGACTCTGAATTTGTGCATCAAATTGAGCTTCTCGTTCCTCGAACCACTCTTTGAGCATGTGAATCAACTGATCTTCCTCTGATGGTTTTGTTTCTTGATGAAGATCGTAGATGGATGGTGGATAAGATGGAAAATGTGATGATTCTTAGTACCTTGAATGATTCTAATAATTCTGCCACTCTGAAAGGTATATACATTGATTGCTCGGGTGGTTACCATCACATATTACACATCTCCCCATTTCGTTCTGTTGAGCAAATGTAGAATTGCTTGATTCTGACATCCAGTGATAATTATTGGGCTGAACAACAGGCCTCAGTAAACCAGACTGTTGCTCCCAGATTTGGGGTGTATCTTCTAGTAAAGCTCGAAATCTTTCAATCTCCCAATAATATTGGCTATGGTCAAACTAGTCTAATTTACTCATCTGCCTCTTTGGTTTCTTTGCTAGTTCAAGTACGGTTATTGTCTTTATGCTGACTATTCTTTCTTGCTTACTTGTACTCTAGAATGCTCTATCTTCAATTATCTTTCAAATCTTATCCTTTTAAGAGTTGTCCTGATCTCAAAAATTCTGGTATTCTTAGTTTCTTTGGATATCTCTATGTTGTTCCTCGATAGATCCATTCCTTGTCCTATTTTTTTTCTTATTACCCAACATAGGATCTTTTTAGTTGTACTTAATACCTCTCTTTATTATTGTCTGATAGAATTTCAATCTTATTTCGACATTTATAAAATCTGTTATCCCGTAGTACTACTAATCTTAACTTTGTAAAGTTTATTCTTGTATTTGTGTACCTTGTCATCATCTATTTAATATCTTTTCCATTGTCGTTTTACTAGGATAGTCTTATCTCCAAGTATTTTACTTGTCTTATCTTCTTTTCAGCTTTATTCTATACTTGGGACTTCTGCGGTCTATGTCTCTATTTCCTGACCAGAATGATATCATCTTCTGCATGTCTCTAGCCATGTCTAATGCTATTTTTTTATTCCACTTTCTACTAAACTAATATTTTACCTATTCATCGTTCCAACTAGAAAACTTCTCTTTTAATTCTCACTTAGAGCTATTTTCCTATTCTATTATGCTCTTGTACTATATTGAAAGATTTTATATTTCGGTCTCCTTCCACTATACATTTACTTGTTCCTATGAGCGTCTCAAGGAAAACTTCGAGGTACATCTTTGTCGCTGTTTTCTGACGAGGGTTAGGGGTGAGATTGTCCTACAGTTTTCTCGTTGCGGTGTTCTCACTAGTTACCCTTGCTGTAGTTGTGCGTGTCGCTTATCTATGAGCTTAGAACTCTATTATCTACATATCTGGTGTTAACTCCCAGACTTAGGTTCTTCTGCTAAAAACCACCTGAATTATCTCCTTCAACTTTACTCATAATTTCTCTTTGGCTATTGGTCATACTACTTCTTACTGAGAACCTCCATAAGGCTCATGCTCTCTTAAACTCTTACTTTACTCTCACTATTATTCTTCCTTTCTAAGTTTTACTCTATTATTTGACTTTCCTCCTTATCCCGATTTCTTGATTCTCTTAGTTCACCACTTCCTTGGAAACTCCACATTTACAACCAATTATGGTATTACTACTGTATTCTTTAGTTTGGGTGATGCATTCTCACTAATCTTTTCTTTCTGGTATGGTGATAAGCTATGTATAAGTTGGATATCTTACTCATGTGTTGCTATATGTTGCTTTCTTTAACTCCTACTTTTTTAAGCCTTTTACTTCTTGAAGGCTTTCCGCCCTACTATTGATCAGTTATCCCTTCTAGATTTAGCTAAACTTACTGCGGCTACAAACTACTCCACCTCATACATGATATTACAATCTTCTGATTCTTATCTAGGTCCTGTTGAGCTTCTGGGTTTAGCTGTCACACGATCTATTTATCTTGTATGATGCTCTTCTTTATTTATTCAACTTCTCGTTGGGCCCCAAATTGAGGGTGAATACATGATTTCCTTAGAGATATGAGAATACAAGTTTTTGTTAACTGTTTAAGTCCAACGATAGTCTAGTTGGGTGTCTATACACTTACTGGGGTCAGAGTTACTGGACAGAAAAGTCACCGCTCATTCTTCTGGGATCTGCACCGACTATTCTAAGTCTTAAGGTTTTCACAATCCTCATCAATTATGCTGAGGTCTCCATCTGCGTTGTTGTATTTAAATTATGTTATCTCTGCTACTATATATACTGATCTTTTTTTACTGTTTTGTATTCCCAAATCTTGTCTCTTTACTCTATGTTGTACTACTGTGACTGGTGATGGTTCATTCTCATATGCTATTTTCTAGGTCTTTGATCTCTGCTCTTGCTATCGGCTATGGCTATGCCAAGTATTTGAACGAAATTGCAAATTCAATACTAGCCTCCCACTATTTTTCGGCGAGCTTCTAACCCTCTGTTGAGTAATCGGGAAACCTAGTTTCCTAATGGGCTAGGATCCCGTTAAATAACACACAACCTTGACTTTGGCCAACAAGTTGTATGATATTTAACTAGGTAGATCTCTAAGATCAATTGTATCTCATCCAATTCCTAGATCCGGTAGGTGGACCTCCAAGTTCGAAACATATAAACAATATATATGCCAATATATTTTCCTAACATTTCCTCTGAATCAACTAAGCCTTGACTTTGACACAACAAGCTTAATGATTCCAGTTAAGCGGGACCCATTGACTTTGGAAAGCTTCGTAATCGATGTCGATGGACAAGAAGTGATCTTGACTTTGGCCAACAAATCACAACTTGGACAAGACATGCGATATGGAACAAAGCCTTCATGATTCAAACACATCCGCGATGGACAAAGGTCTTGACTTGGCCAACAAACCAGTGCCAATCTTGGATCTTGAGAATGAATCATTCAATGGAAGGAAAATGCTTAATATTTGATTGAGGGTTTTTCGTGTAAATTGGCAACCAATTTATTATCTTTGATTAGTTCTCATCGTACACCCTTAAGCATGCATTCTAAAAGCATAATAAGGCGCGGTAAATAAAATAATAATGATATGCTGATGGATATCTCACAAATTATTCCTAAAACAAATCACTCTCTTTCCTCTCCCCGGCTAGCACTATTCTAACTTCTACCCAATTACATAATACAATAAAGAAACCTCATTAACATTGAGGGGAATTATGTGAGAAGATAATTACAAAGAATCGAGAGATAAAGGCTGGACACGCATGTCCAATTTAATAAATTCTAAATTTATTACAACAATTTCCAAAATTGCCATCACCCTTCTAATATCCATCTGATATACATTATTCATACAACACATCCATGTATTCACACAAAGCATGTTATTCAGTCAATCTAATCCAATTAATTAATCTTTGAATTAAGTGATCATCCAATGTTCAACAACGATTTGATTTGCACGAGTCCAACTCGTTTAAGAATAAGTACTCAAAGTACGAATTCTTGAATTATATCGAACTACGGTTTTAAATCCAATTTAATTTGCATTCAATACTAATTTTGTATTTAATTCCAAATTAATAATTACACTTCTAATGCGCCTTTACGACTTAGATTCTAAATCTAATCTTAATGGGTCTCAAAGCCCAATTAACATCCTATGTCATTTAATTAAGTCAAATGGGCTTTCAATTAATTTCTTAAGGCATGGGCTTTGGTCAATATGGGTCAAACCCAAATACCAAGGCCCAATCAAGGAATCACCCTATTTGCCAAAAAATCAATTTTGGCCCATTAGGCCCAATTAAATATTTAAAGGCCCATATATTATATTTGGACTTAATGGAATGATTTAGGCCCAATTTGGATCCAATCCAATTGTCCTAAACCAACTTGGCCCAACCAAGCCCATTAGGCCCAAATACAACATCTTTAGCCCAATTCCAAATTAAGCCCAATTAATTAAATTCTAATATTCCAAATTTCATAATTTAATTAATTAAAGTGTATTGCACTAATTAATTATCTAAATTAACATTTCCAAAATATCAATTAATTAATTAATCATGCATTATTCTATTCAACACATGTCCAACATTATTGAAACAAAATCAATTCATTTTCATGCTTCTTTGGTCACGACAATGGAAGGATTTTATATCCGATTTCGATTTCAATCCAATTAAATCACAAATCAATATATCCCAGTTTTTTAAACACATCCAATGGTCTAAAAAACAAAAAAATACCATGACTTTAGGGCACTATAACTTTCGGCCAAGCTTATAATTTGGGAAAAATTAATCCAATTAATTTTTCATCAAATTGATCATGCATAACTCTAAGTTATCAATATATAAGCATACTCAAACAAACAATTTGATCAAAACATGCTCAAATCAAAAATACCCAAATCAAGAATATAAACCCTAAATTCAATTTCAAGCTCATTAAGGCTCATGATACCATTGTTAAAATCTAAGGTCATCCCAAGATCAAATCAAGCATGAAATAATGTGAATACTAAAAGAAGTAAAACTTCTCTCTGGAAACTATCTCTGAAATCTGTATCTGAAAACTGATCTTTGTCTCTGAAAACCTGACGAATAGGGGTGTTACGTATCACCGTCCCCCCATACGCCTAACTAGAGCTAGGATTGCAAATCCATGATATTGGGGCGTTACATATCACCGTCCCCCAAAGTAGGCCACCATCTGTTCTTGAAACTAGTCGTCTTGGGGCGTTACGTATCGTCGTCCCCCAAGCCACTGAACTAGAATTGGGGGTGTAGATCTATGCTACCCTTCGAGCATTAAATCTATGATCTATGGGCATCTGTCATCCCTAGTACTGAACTAGGATCTGGGGGCGTTACGTATCGTCGTCCCCCCAGTCCTCTACATGTGCACATGTCATCTTTCAATTCAATGTTTGTATCAAGTTACATACTGAGGTGGGTTTTTCCCCCATGTCTCGAAAATCATAAATCTCAAGCTTTTGAAATCAAATCTTTCTTGAACATGTTTTTTCTTAAAACAACTGAAAGTAAGATCTGGCTAACACCATAAGTGCTTAAAAAGTAAGTCTGGCATCAAAATATATAAGTAAAATAAACTTTGAAAAGAAAGGTCCACTCACATATTTGAAATCACGCTAGCCTCACCTCACTTCGCTGAAGAAATTTGTAGTTCTTGCGATGATCTACAATTGATAACTTGATTAGAAAGTGAGATGGGGAACATATTCCGAATTAAACTAAGTTTATCTACCCAAGCACTTATTATTATTTCAAGGCATATCATACTTATATCATGATGTAATATATATACACGAGCAAATACGAGGCTTTTAGGTGGCCTCTAATACGTTGGTGTGAAGATGGAATGATTTAAAACTGATTTGGGGAATTTTTTGATCACGCGTCAGGATACAAGGCCTTGCGCGTCGCGACGCGCATCATTCCAGAAACATACTTGGGAAAATTCCTAGTTCGCATCGCGACGCAGGGCCTTACGAGTCGCGATGCGCACCAATCCAGAAACGTATCTGGAAAAATTTCCAGTTCGCGTCGCGATGCTAGGCCAATTTCTGGTCTTAATTTCATCATTTCATGCTCAATTTGCTCAACACTCTTCCCATACTTCCACACAAGAAAATAATCTCAATAAGTATCCAAAATATTATCAATATCATTCTCAATATAAACTCATATCCAATCTATAACTTTTACTTAATTTCATACCCAAAATTTAACAAGTTGAGGTTTCCCACAATCACCATTTTCTTATTACAAATCATTCAATCATCACCACACTCAAGGCAACAACATATAACAATTATCAAATCATTACAACTCAATGTATCACAACTTGGGTCATGTTTTTCTCACCTCTTTTCCTTTGATTTCCATCACTTCTCCACGCCTCCAATGGTTGTCAATCTTCCTTCTAGCTTGTGGGAATGGTACATGTCTATTCCTTTTGCCTTCTTCTCCATTCTCTTCTCTCTTTCTCTTTCTTTCTTCCTTCTTCTTTATCTCCCACGATTTCTTCTTCTTCTCTTTTCTAATTTTTGTGAAATATTGAATAGTACCCCCTTATATACTAGGGGTTATTTTAAATTAGTAAAATTATGGAATAATGTAGAAATTTATAGAAACTTTGATATTTTACTAGAATGATCCTTAGGTACTATTCATCCGAATTTTTGATCTATATTTTTAACTTATTTATGGTTTGAATTTGGAAATATATTCAACGTGAAAGTCGTAGGTCTCGATCGCAGCTTTCCGGTGATATAAAATTCATAACAATCGGAGTTCATATGAGAAAGTTATGGCCCAAACACCATGAGTTGTCCGGAGTGGACAATCGTACAATTTCGTATCAGAATTTCGAGGAGTTTACCGATTGTTCCCAAAGTCATTTCAGGAGTGCTTATGTGTCCACCCAAAACTTTTTATTATGTAATCACTCGTCTCACGATGTAACAGTAGTCGGGATTTCCTGTCGTTACAAGCGTCAAGTTTCCGAGGTGCACATCTCATATTGTCGACATATACACGATTCTTTACAACTAATCATAATACAATTTCTGATATATGTGATCCATCCTAGGTGATCGGCTTTGGCCAAAGTCTTAAGAATCGTGACTTACTCATGTGGATACCTTAACCCTTAATGGTACACATATGGGCCGACAAATCATATCTTGATACACAATTGATTAACGAGTGCATCGATCTATACCCAACAAACATCTAGCGGTCAGACTATGAAAGGTCTATGACATATATGACATCAATGTGTGGAAGATCACACACAAAATCAATGTTATCATATAGTCAAAGGATTATATATGCTACTCGACTCGAGGAGATTCATATTGACGGTGTTGTGTACTTTTAACTATTAAGAATCACCTGTGAGTCATTCAGTATTTGCTCCAACGAATACCCACATGTTTATACGACATTCCCTTACTCATGGTACATTGGGTTAAACCATTGGAACTCCAATTCCAATATACGACATGTGCTAGTCTTATAGGTCATAGAAATTCGACTGTATTATGAAACCAATGACTATGAATATTTACTTTAAGAATAGTTTATAATAGTAATATTATCCCAAAGTTGGACCACCTAGTGTCAGTATTACTACATGACTACTCTAAGATTGATGTTACGACATTACTATTAATAAGGTTGAAATAAAATATAGTTATTTTACTAATAAATAATAAAATATAACGTACAATACATTATTTGGATTGACGCTTCAAACACCAACTCCAACAGTCCATTATCCCATACTTGTTTATTGTGTGTGCATAGGTGTTTTCCAATCTCTTTTAGCAAGCAGAACAGAACAAGATGATCCATGAGATTAGATTCAACAATGAGCTTAAATTTATCATCTTTTATTTGCTGATGATAGCCTCATATTCGCTAGAGCTTCTGTAGCAGATTGTAGGTATTTGAAATCTATTTTTTATAAGTATGCAGCAGCCTTTGGGCAAGTCTTTAACTATCAGAAAAGCTTCATGTTCTTTAGTGGAAAGTAAGAGTTGAGTATAAGACTTCAATCAAAGAAGTCTTCCAATTACAAGTGGTATCTCGACATGAAAGGTATCTGAGACTGCCCTCAATGATTGGGATAAATAAGTATAGCTTCTTCAATGAAATCAAACTCAGAGTTATGAACAAGTTGTTTTCATGTGGAGGAAAAGAAGTGTTGATTAAGGCTATAGCTCAAGCTGTATCTCCTTACGCAATGAGTGTGTTCAAGATTCCACGAAGCCTTTGTGAAGATATTAACAAATCTATTACCTCTTTTTGATGGGGATCAATAAAGGAGAATAAGATGATTCATTGGGCACGATGGGAGAAGTTGTGCCATGCTAAGTCCAGATGGGTATGGCTTAAGAGACTTGACCGATTTTAATCATGATTTAGTAGCCAAACAGGGGTGGCGTGTGATGCAAGATCCTATATCTTTGATGGCCAAAACCTTAAAGACAAGGTATTATATAACCTCTAATTTATATGGAGAAACATTATATGGGGTAGGCTGTGTGTTGCAGTAGGGGGCTCGATAGAGAATTAGAAATGAGGAAAAAATATGGATTCACCAGGATAATTGGATACCAATACCTAATACTTTCAAGCCGATAACAATATTTGCCCTGACACAAAATGCAACAGTTTCCTTGTTTATCACTCCAAGAAACTAGTGGGATGAGGAGAAGATTATACTACATTTTCTGGAGATTGATGTAACAGAGATTATCAAAATTTGTCAGCCTAGAAGACCTCAAACAAATTAGATTGTTTGGCACTTTGATTAAAAAAAGGAATATTCTGTAAAAAAAAAAAAATGGGTACCAAGTTGCTTTGAAATTGACGTTTACAAACTTAACAAGTTCCTCAGTAGGTTTTTTCAATCAATGGAATCTGATATGAGTATTGGACTTTCCAGCCAAGCTCAAAATCTTCTTCTAAACGGTAGCAAATAACCTATTACCTCAGCAGAGAACTTATGGAAAAGAAAGTTTGTAGGACCCTAGATGCCAGTTGTCGAAAAAGATTAGAAACAATTTCTCATGCTTTTTTTGAATGTAAACTGGTTTACAAAGTCTGTAAGCTATCACAATTTAAAAATATAATCAAGGCCATGATCACTACAACTAACAGGGACCCCTTAAGTGTACTACTCCATCTGGGCCAAAGAGTTTGATAAGAGGGAAATGGAACTGGTAGTGGCTATTTGCTGGGCTACTTGGATTGCCCGGAATGTGTTTATTTTTTAGAAGAAAATTGAGGATCATGCATGATCCTTGAAAAAAAACAGATGCAACCATTGAAGGTTACAGAAGAGTGAAAAGTCATGCAATGAGTGTGAATGATGAAGAGAGTGTGGTTAAGGCAGCAAGTCGGGAAGTGTCTCCAATTGGGTCTTTCACAATAAACATGGATGCAACAGTAGATAAAAGCAACCAGACATCAGGTATTAGCATTGTTATCAGAAATACTGGTAGGTCTGGTTGCAAGCAGCCATCAAATGCATTAAATTTTATGGGGATGTAGAAGCTGCGGAAGTGGAAATAGACATTTTTGGAGTGGATAGCAATGGAGCCTCAATTTCAACATATTTACATAAAGTTGGATTGTCAAAATATCGTTAGCTGGGTTTCTAACATGAAGGGCAACATGACTGGAGTTTTTTGGATTATCGAAGATATTAAGAAGAGGTTATCAAAATTAGCATGATCTAAATTTTGCAACACCTCTAGATCTAGCAATGCTATTGCACATGCTTTAGCTAAGGAAGCTAGTAAAGGACATTCACTTGGTATTTGGAAAGGAAACTTTCCTTCAAACATCTCATGTATCTTTACTTTTATGGAGTAATGAATTTCAATTTCGTTTCAAAAAAAAAGTTCACAAATATTTCATATTTATTAGTTTTGATTTTATGTTAATAGTTAAAGTTACATGTTTAATAGTCAAAATATATATTGATCGTAAATTTATTACTTAAAAAATATTATTTAATTGAATATTTAAATCAGACCATTGATTTGATTCAAATGTTAGATTTCTCAAGGATATGTGATATCTCTGGGTATTATATTTAGCCCCATGATTTAAATTGCCAGTACAGATTATGCATACATGGCAAAAACGATGGGGCCCAGCTTGGCCCGGCCCGGTCCGTGATAAAAAAAACCCAGGCCGGACTTTAAAATTAGAGGCCCAACATGAGCCAGGCTCCACTAAAAAGCCCGGGCCCGGCCCGGCTCAGGCTTAAGAAAATATATAAATATATATATAAAATAAATTATATACATATATAATATATATATATTTATAAAATAAATTATATACATATATATATTTATATAATAAATTATATATATTATATATAATTATTTTTATATTAAAAAATCTGGTAAGGTAAAGCCCGACACTAACCTGATCCTGAGACGGGGCGGCCGGCCCGGCCCTGTAATAGTTCGGGCCGGGATTTTCCCGGCTCGGGCTTGAATTTTAATTCCCAACCTCGAGCTGGGCTTATCAAAACATATGCCCGATCCGGCCCGGTCCATTGCCACTCATAAGATTATGCTATGTACTGTTCTCTTACCAGACATTTTGATAGAAATGAAGGGTTCCACTGAAATTCTCACATTAAACAAATAACTCCCTCGTAGTAAGCCCAGCAAGTCCCACTCGCGCCAAGGGAAAAAACAAAATGGCGCGAACATCTATTTGCCGCGACACCAAGATTTAGCGCGCGAAAGAAAGCCCTAAATTGGCTCCAAGATTAAATCCACGAAACGAAACGCCCAACTCACAATCCTTGCCCAAAGTCTCTTGGTTTCTTCAACAATGACAATGGGACGTAGAACTCAAGCTCCAAAACCAAATACTCACCCTCCGTCTGCATTCCAAAACTCCGATTACGACGATGCTCGCTGCGAGAAATGCAAGTCCGGTGAATTCCCCGACGAGCTTCTTCTCTGCGACAAATGTGATAACGGGTTTCACCTCTTTTGTCTCAGACCCATTCTTGTTTCTGTGCCCAAAGGCTCTTGGTTTTGTCCTCCTTGCTCTTATCACAAGATGCCTAAATGTATGTTCATGTTTTACTATATTTTTAGCTTCTTTTTTTTAATTAGTTTTTGGATTTTAATTTATTGTTCTGGTTATGGGTATATTTGTTTTTTAGATTGATGAAATATCTTGAAGATTATGTCATTTTGATCTAATCAATTTCTTGTATTTGTAATTATATTCTTAGATCCCAAATAAATCAAGAAAATTAATTGTCTTATTTACTGAGTCATTTGCAATCTTTTTAGATGGAATTCTTTATTAAATGCATTCAAATTTTCACCTTGAGCGATTCTAATTTATTTTATTAATAACTTTTTTTATTATAAATTATTTGCAGCTTTCCCTCTTGTTCAAACCAAAATTATTGACTTTTTTCACATTCAGAGGTCCACGGACTTAACCCAGAAACAGACTCAAGGTATTTGGTAATTGACAATTTCATTTTGTTGGTAGTGGTTTATTTTTCCAAATTATTTTCCTTTTTCTCATTGATGGGTAGAGTTTAATTAGAGTTATTGTTTTGAATAGGCAACCTGAGAAAGCGAAAACGATCAAGTGGTCTAGTTTTGTCAAAGAAGAGAAGAAAATTGTTGCCATTCAACCCTACCGACGATCCTGAAAGGAGGTTGCTACAAATGGCATCACTTGCAACGGCTCTTAGAGCCTCCAGAACAGAATTTAGTAATGAACTTACTTATGTGCCTGGCATGGCACCGAGGTCTTCAAATCGTGCAGCTCTCGAGAAGGGAGGAATGCAGGTAAATTGGATGTCAATCAATGACTTACAAATATTGTAAAATCTTGTTGATGGTGTTATTGTCATGTTGTAAAATCTTCCGCAATTGTAACAATGTTTTAAACTACAAGTCAAGTGTGCATATTTCTTCACTAGACAAATAGAATGATATTTTAAGCGCCACTGTTCAACTCCAATGCAGGTAGATGTATTAAATATGCTGCATTATATATAAGCTTCCCTGATTGGCATGTGTATGTTGCTCGATATAATAGCTCTCAAATTGAAGAATATGCATTTGATAATTTTCTTGTTCCTTATATTCTATATGACCTTGCGCTACGCTATCGTGTTAGTAACTTCTTGGATTGAGATCTTACTGAATTTTTTTCTAACTGCATTTCAGGTAATGTCCAAAGAAGATACTGAAACTTTAAATTTGTGCAAAAGCATGATGAACAGAGGGGAATGGCCTCCCCTGATGGTTGTTTATGATCATAAGGAAGGGTATGTGTAAATAATATCTGTTTTCATATATTTTATGTGGATTCATGTGGACACGTATCTCAGAATGCTTATATGTTTGTAACAGATTCACTGTACAGGCAGATGGATTCATTAAAGATTTAACAATAATTACAGAATATGTCGGAGATGTTGACTATTTGAAGAATCGTGAAAATGATGATGGAGATAGTACAATGACACTGCTCCACGCTGGTAATCCTGCTCAGAGCCTTGTCGTTTGTCCTTACAAGCATGGTAACATTGCCCGTTTTGTAAATGGCATCAACAATCACACTGCGTAAGTTCTTCAGACTTGAATTTAACTTTCTACCTTCACAGAGAATAGTATATGCTCATCATATATATGGCCTCCTAAAAATTTGATAAATTCAATTGGCACATTTTGAGAATTAACCTATTATGTAGATGTAGCCTCTAAGTATAAATCTAGGCTTATTTAATGACATGAAAAACAAAGTGAACCTATAATACATTATGCTAAATGGTAAAGACCTTGCATTTGTTCCACATTTTGATAGAATAAAAATGCTGTTTCGGATGCAGTGATGGAAAAAAGAAGCAAAACCTAAAATGTGTGAGATATGATGTGAACGGAGAGTGCCGAGTGTTGCTGATTGCAAACAGAGATATAAGGAAGGGAGAAAGATTGTATTATGATTACAACGGCTATGAACATGAGTACCCAACTGAGCACTTTGTCTAACTTTGAAGCAAGTAACAAGCCAATTAACCATCACTGCTTGTCCCTAGCTCACAGTTATGTAATACAACTCTTTTTTTTTCTGGGGAAATCTAAAAGGACATACAAATTGATATATATTTTAGTTTTATTCTCTACTTTTGTTCATATAATTTTTTCTCTTAAAAAGAAAAAAGAAAATCAATGCTTCCATTCCATTCACTATTTTCTCCTTTCACTCTGTTTCTGTGTTTAGCTTAAAACTTTTTAAAGACTATATAACAATTAACAGTCACCTGGGTGGGTACGGATCGGATTAGGCAGGTTAAAGCACAAGGGTAGGTTGAATGGGTTGGCCTAATTTGAGAAAATCATAAAATTAATTTAAAATAAGAATACCATAATTTCACTTTATCTTATAGCAAAACGATATGTATTAGTCTGCCATACACAGAGACTTTGAAAACACTATATATATATATATATATATATATATATAAATTTTGAGGGTCGGATGTCCTCACGAACGACCCAACCTAATGAAAGATTCTTTGGTGCAACAGTGATATGGGTGACGTGGTATCACAAACGAATTAAAAAATGACATGTAAAATTTCTTCATCTATTTTTTAGTTGTTTTTTAATTTTTAGCACGCGTGGCAGTGAATGATTGACTTGTTGCATGGATGACGTGGTATTACTGTTACATAGAAGATTTTCTTCGACCTAACGGATTTACGTACCCAACCCTAATGGACACGAGACTTATCCAAACGAATTACTTCATGGCAATTTATTAAAATTCACTACTAATAATTAGTAATTTTTTTAACAGGTTGCAAAAACCCCATCCGTCGAATTACCTACCTACCCTCAACCAGGCCGACGGGTTGAGGGGATGGGTACCCACTCCTAACAATCAGTAGACTTGTCCAAATGAACTACAAGACAAATTATTAACAATCATTACTAATAAGTAGTTCACGGGTCGAGGTCGAAATTTTCAAACAAGCGGATCGGGTCAGGGGATTAGCAAACCTAAACCCGAAATTTATTTTTCAAACCCGAGCAGGTCGGGTGGTAAAAAAAAAATTATATATTAATTATTTTAAAATATAACTATTGATTATTTTATGTCTCGTAAATATGTAATACATAAAATTTCAAGCCAAAAAGTAGTAGTAAAAATTTTAAAAAGTAATAAAAAATTTTGGAATTAAAAAAAAAAATTTAGAAATACAAATGTGGGACATGTTAGATAGGGGTGGCAATTTGGGTCAGGATTCGTTTTTCGTTCGATTCGATTCGCTTTAAAACGAATACGAGTTTGAAAAAATAGATTTGTTTAATAAATGGGTCAATTAGATTCGATTCGTTTATTAAACGAATCGAATACGAATTAAGCTCATGGATTCGTTTATGATTCGTTTTATTTTTTTTTTTACTAGTTTTTGTTATTTTTCAATTAAGATTCGAGAAATTATGACTAATTACCATAGATAAAATAATATTTTCGATATTTGGTGAGATATTTTTAATAAATATATTAATTACATATTTTATATGTATATATTTATGAAGAATTAATGTAAATCAATTATGATAAATTATGATATTAAATAATATCATGACTAAACGAATATTCGTATTCGATTCGTTTATTAAACGAATCGAATACGAATCCTGATATTAGGATTCGTTTAATAAACGAATTGAATACGAATCCATCACATTGGATTTGATTCGTTTATGATTCGATACAAATTCGATTCGCTGATTCGTTTTGCCACCCATAATGTTAGAGGATCAACTTGGCCCGGACATGAATTACTATATTTTCAAACCCAAGCGGGTCGAATCAGCATTTTACATGAAAATTTATACGACCTTACTAACAACTAACAAGTGGTTTTTCTTTATTTTTTTTTTTTTTCATTTCTACCATATACTAACTACTAATGGTGTGTTTACTTAAGGGTAATGAGAATAGATGAATGAAAATCATTTA